>JBBPBX010087491.1:0-14690 GCA_038048925.1 Garcialebias charrua
AGATGCTGAGGTTCTCCTTAGGAGTGACAAGGATGGATAAGATCAGGAATGAGATAATCAGAGGTACAGCACATGTTGAACAACTGGGAGATAAAGTTAGGGAGGCCAGACTGAGATGGTTTGGACATGTCCAGAGGAGGGACAGTGGGTATATTGGTAGAAGGATGTTAGAAATGCAGCTGCCAGGAAAAAGACACAGAGGAAGGTCAAGGAGATATATGGATGCAGTTAGAGAGGACATGAAGGTAGTTGGAGTGAGGACAGAGGAGGCAGAGGACAGAGTGAGGTGGAGGAGGACACTCTCCAGGTGAGTGTATGTGTGTGCGTCTCTTGTCTCCGGGTGAGTGTGTGTATGTACCGTGATCTTGTCACTCTCTTCGTTCATACAAATCTCGCAATAACGGTACTAACAAAAATAATCCTTCACTTACAGAATAAATGCATCTTGTACAAAATATCACATTCTCAAAGTATGAGCAAAACAAATTAAACCCAAATATTCTAACTACTAAGAAACAAATATTAATTCCCCTTCTAATGCATAAATCCTTTTCAGCGACACTTACACTCCCACCTAAATCACCAATTGGCTATCAATGTGATTTTAATGAGTGTCGGTCTTAGTCTATTTTACTGTGCGTGTCGGTCTCAAGTAAGGTCACTACCTTGTGAATGGGCCTTTCTAGGTATATTAACCTTTTGAACCTTGCCATATAGACCTTCTAAAGTCTCTTCTATTAAAGCTAGTTTCCGTTTACATCTTGGGGTATTATCTTGTAGGATCACAGTGTCGTTCGCTTGCGGGTTCCATGAAACTTTCTGCCATTTCTGTCGCCTTTGGAGGTTTGTGGCCTTTCTGTATCCTCTACACTCGCTACAGTCGTAGATGTGCGAAGAGACCATAGTTCTACATCCTAGAATCCATATGCCATTTACACGCAGTTTATTCATAGTCACGCCTCTTCCTTGGTGATGTGCACGTTCATGGTAGTGTTTGATGAGGAGGGCTGACACATGAGATTTCTTGGGGAGAATTGCGGGGTGCTTGATATGATGTAAGGCTGATCGGGACGACCTTCCTCCCACCCTGAGAACATTGGACTTATCCAAGAAAGCATTTAGCTGCTTTAGTTTGTTATGCTTGCTCAGATACATTTCTTTCTGAGATCTAATTTTCTGTATTTCTTTAATAAAAGCCTTTCTTTGCGCTAGCTTGATAATGAACATTTCTGTGTCTCTTCTCTCTTCAAGATCTGTTACTTGGTTTGTTCTTTGTTGAACACCCTTAAACTCTTTGATGAACCGCTTGAGTCTAGCAATAGCCTTTACAGCTCTCGACCAATCAGAGAACTTCTTTAAGCGCTCTAGAACTGGATTCACTTCCTTTGACTGTGCTGTACGATCTTTACTGAGTTGAACATCTGTTTTGGGTGGTAATGGGAGTTTGCAGTGCCCTTTTTTTTACGTTTTATGCCTTTGGTCACCTTTGACCTGAGCATGCCTTCCTGTGAGACTGAGTGGTTGTCTGTTGCGTGCTTAAGAAAATCAGGTTCTAAAGTCTTTACCACGTCAATTGAACTGACTTCCTTTACTCGGGTGTTGCATACAAGATGCACATGTTTGGGTTCAACTGCTGATTGTGACACAGGGGTTTCTTCGCGAACAATGATTCTGTGACTTGTGCTGATGACGTCTTTATGATTTTGAACTTGAGATGAGCAACCAACTATGCTCCAGCCAAGGTCGGTTAACTGTGCATAAGGTTGGTTCTCACTGCCTGCAAGAACTTCTCGTGGTAAGAGGGCTTGTTGACAATTGTAGCCAATAAGGAGACCAACTTTACATTCGAGCATTGGAGGTATTATCTGCCAGCCTTTCGAGATGTGGCCACATTAAGGCGGTTTCAGACGTTGGGATATGTGATCTATTAACAGGGATGAACTCTCTGTAGGTGCTTCAGGGGCGGGGCTCCCTTTAAACCATTTTGAGTCACTGTTCCAGCTGGTACCAACATTTCGTTGTATGTCAGTTTGAAAATCTTGTTCATTCTTGCTAGTATTATCCAACTCTTTTAACAACCGACGTAAGTGCTCTACCTCTTCTGAGGTCAGAGGGCCTTTGAGACGACGGTGTTTATTCTCGCTTGTATTATCCAACTCTTTTAACACCCGACGTAAGAACTCTACCTCTTCTGAGGTCAGAGGACCTTTGAGACGACAGTGTTTATTCTCGCTTTCTATAGGAGAGAGAACCTCGCCTATTTTTTGCGACTGGGATACGACCTTTTGACCTGGGCACACCTCAGAGGGTGTTTTGTTTTGCATGTGAGCCTCAACAGCAGTTACAGCGCACTGTTTCATCACTGATTGTTTAAACTGATGTTGTAGCTCAAGGCCTTTTTTGAGAAGTTTTTCTCTTTGTCGTTTGCTCTTCTGCCATATCAATTCAATCTTTGCTTTGAGCAGCTGGTTATTTGTGTGCTCGGAGTTATCAAAGACAATGTCACGCATTGTACCAGTTCGGTCATCCTCTGTATCATTCAAGTTTTCAAACAACCAACTTATGTCCACTATCTCCTCAGAGCTTAGAGGTATGTTGCCTTTTTTCTGGAACTTCTGTGATTTTTTGCCGGTCTCGGACTGTTCCGTTCGAGGGGCAGGAGGGGCTTGTCCTTGACCTGGGGGTTCCTGTTCGGACCCCCTTTTGTGATATGGTTTACTTTTGTGACCATCTTTCTTATCTTTAGGACGTGCGCCCCCCTTTTGAAACCGTTTTATGTACTCTGGGTCTTGTCTGAGCCACTGCGGTTCATAGCCCCAGCGGGCATCAACATGTCGTGGACGTGCGCCCCCCTTTTGAAATCGTTTTATGTACTCTGGGTCTTGTCTGAGCCACTGCGGTTCATGGCCCCAGCGGGCATCAACATGTCGTGGACGTGCGCCCCCCTTTTGAAATCGTTTTCCGTACTCTGGGTCTTGTCTGAGCCACTGTGGGGTCCTGATGGAGTGGACCCTCTCACTTGTTTCACCCTGTTTAACGTCCATTATTGTATTGATTTTGTGTGAAAAAAATCAAAAGATTGTTCTCATGTTAGTGTTTGCAAATAAATATTCACTTTTAATGTAGCACTGAGTCAAATAAACTAATCAGCTGAGGTTTACGCGTTTCACTGTGTAATAAGTATTCATAGGTACCTTTTTTCAGGTTTTTACCCTCAATGAACTTTGTAAAAGTTAAATGCACTCTTGCAGTGTTAACTTTAAAATAGAACTTACGTTCAAACAACAGTTACTAACTAACCCAAGCAGCCTGATTTCCGTTTTTTCTTACTCAAACGCTTATAAAAGAGGGCTGACTTAAATGCAATGACTTCACTAAAATGTGACAGGATGCTGCTTGAGCATGCCTTTAAAAAGATGTCTTGCAGTCTCAGTGAAACTGATTTTGTACTGCATTTGACAGTTATCAGGAGTGAAAAAGGACGTTCTGTTCGTTATTTTAAACAATTTTTTATTTAAAATAAACGAGTGTTCGTGCGCTCAGCATAACAGTACAGTAATGATGTTCCTTCAAATAAAAATCAGTGATTTTTATCAATTTGTTGTCTTGTGACATGTTCAAATCTGGTCTGCTTTCTTTGCTTCTTTGGAGTGAAAAATGTACTTTCGTTTGTTATTTTAAACTTTTCATTTAAAATAAACTGGAGTCATTAATTTTACACAGAAAAACGTTAAAAATGCAATTTTTAACTAAAAGTGTGCAGTTGTGCACACCAATTCTGTTTAAAATTCAGAGATGTGAAGAGCTTAATGTGGAAATGCTCTGTTCTCCATCATTTTTTTATTTATTTAATTTGAAAATCAAATAAAAAATGCTTTTTGAGTGTTATTTTAAATCTCTTCAGTATTTAAAATGAGCACAAATTGTGTGTCTGTACCTCTGTTATACTAAAATTTGTATTTAGAATAAACAGGAGTTTTTGTTTGTGTACAGAACAATTTTAAAAGCTGGTAATTCACCATAAAAATGCTGACTTCTTTATGATGTTTTTAAACTTTCAGTGAAATCTCCGTTTGTTCTGTGATAGTGAACTGCTTGTCACCCAAAGTGCACCTGGAAATGACGACACAGATAGGCGGGTCGACGCAGCATGTCACCAGCTTCCGTTGAGCGAGGCGGAGCTCGCTACACAGATACGTGACGTCAACCAATCAATCACAGTGTTTGTAGTTCATTCCAAGCATTCATGGTGAATGTAGTTTCTTACCTTCGACCAGTGCAGTGCCGGAAATGACGACAAAGTGGGTTGTTCGCAACAGCGTGCGTTCCCAAATCAGCGAATCAGCGTTCGCAACGAGAGTGATTGACAGTTCACAGCTCTCGTTCATCCAATCACAGCTCATAAACAAAACGTGTTGGACACGTCTTTTTAACGTTACCTTAGCATAACAGAGCACAACGTTATAGACTCTTAAACAACTCAAAACGCTTCGAATTAACTCCCCAAAACTCTGAAACGTGGCAATCACATTTAAAACAGGTACAACTAAGCTACGCTTAGTAACCCAGCACTGCAGCTGTTGAACAAACACGGACTCTCTCGGAGCGCGTCAAGGTCGGTTCCGTCCACTTTAAAGGAGCAGAACTCGGGTTTCAGAACCACTATCCGACACCGTTCTAACAGTTATATGCTTCTTTGACCTGCTCCAACATGTAAAATACCAGCACAGCAGTCTTTTTGATGTTAATTATAGCTTTCAGGCTTTTGACATGGCGGTCAACAAAGCTTTGTACCGGAGTCTGTGCGTGAACTGGACCGAACGGAACCAGAACCCCCCCACAGACCACGGGCTGACAAAACTTCACCTGAATGCTTCCAACAGCGTGTAACAGAGTTGAAACGAATAACAATCCCTCATCCTCAAATGATAAAAACATGCAGAATCTGCTTGCTTTGAACACTTCCAGCCAAAATTATTATCCTCAGAGTTTAAAACTTGGATCCTCTTATGCAAACATGACGTTACAGTTCATGAGAGACCACAGATTTATCAATAAACTTTTAGAAAACACGTACACGGGCCACCAGATGTAAAGGATTATGAGGAGGTCACTATTAAACTGACCTCTTTATCCTTAATTAATTTACTTATTCAGATTGAATAGTAATTTCACGGATTCTTTTCTTTTTCAGTTTACCCAATATTTCTGTGATCTTTATGATGGATAAATAAACAGAGCTATAGAGTGACAATGGACACGTTAACTTAGTTGGTATGCCAGGCGACACTACCATTTATTTAAAATAAATCACTAAATTAACACCATTACACTTGATTGATATGATTTCACTTTCTTTCAATTTAATACGTCAGCACACTTAAATTCAACACAACAGACTTCAATACTGGATGTTAACATATTTAGTCTGTGGGCTCTTTAGCTTAAAATAGTTTCCAGCTTAGAATTGAGGGAAAGGAGAGGAGGAAAGATTTAAGGAGAATTGGGAGGTTAAGAGAGGAAGTTTATCTTGCACTTATGAAACCAGATGACACTCTTCCATACGCGTCCAGCTAAGATATCATCACACCTCCAGCAAGCAAACAGCGGCTCCTTTACCTTAAGACGTCCGCCTCGGTTCTGGTAAAGAGCTGTGATCAGCTTTGGACTGACGAGTCGTCGGTCCCGCAAGTCCAAGCTGGACTCCACACGTGTTTACCTTGTCGGTGTCGGTGATACTCGCTTTCGTCGGCAGAAGCCGTGGCAGTCGTGGCTTTTTGGCTCAAGATAAGTTATTCCAGGAAGGAATAACAAAGTTTTGAGCTTACGCTCATTCGACGTGGACTCATAACAGCAGGTTATCAGTCCTTAGCTGAAGACGAAGGTCGTTAGCTCTTGACCAAACGTACCCCAGCTCTTTGGGAAAGTTCACATCTCTTTTGAAGCTCCCAGCAAACTCTCAGGAACTAACTCGTTCCTTCAAACTCTTGCAGACTCTTGCAGACTCAGAAGTGTTTCAGCAAAAACTTAGAACTTAAGGAAGGACCAGTCGAGGAGTTCACTTGTCTTATCACGGCCCAAGGTTACAGCCAGCAGCAGAGGGAAATGTTTAGGAAAAGACAGATAAAGCTGGAGCCCTGCTCATGAAAAACAACGGATTAACTGTCTTCTGACTTTCTAAACAAAACCGTCCGGTCTCTCTGACCCGAGACTTCAACTTTAACACAGCAGTGAACACAGTAATACTCCATATTAAAAGAATAACAGCATATAACATATATCATGAAAATGACAAAAGTTATTCTTTTGATCACATCAGCCTAAAATCAAAGATAGAAATAGTCTCTTTTGGTGACTATGTTATCAGATTACAGCTAAATGAATGATTTTGTAGTAAATGTCTTGCTTTACTGAAAGGTCAGTAAAGGTCATCTCTGGAACAGTTCAAAAGTACACAGGTGTATCAAAGTGGACAAGGTCATGCCCACTACATCTCCCCCCTTTTGGAAGCCATCGCCAGTCCTTGGGGATGGGGTCCAACACGAAAGGAAACCTTGAACTGTCTCTGATCTTGAAGTAATCCAGCAAGTGGAAAAGAAAAATCAAAAATTAGAATCCCATAAAGTTTTTGGAAATTCCATACTGTTCGGAGGTAATCCCATTGCGAAAAGCTTTAAATCCCTTGGAAAACTGAGTCTGTTAACTTTGGAAAACAAAGTCTTATAATCCACAGCGGTAATTCCACAACGATTAGTTTTGTTGATTGATCAGCAACAATTGTTTTCATAATCAGCATGTAGAGGGGATCCCTCGATTGACGCAGAGGAGGCGACCCTTGGATGAAGGTTGAAGACCAAGCGTTGGAGCTGCAGGTCCCCACATCGAAGGTTGTTGGCTGGTTGGTTTCCAGTCAGTGCCACTCTGGTTCTATGTGTCATGCAATTATGTGGTTTTTTAGGTGGGCTTATGATTGGGATTTTACATTAAGCCTTACCTATATGCACCTGGTATGTAAGCTATCATGGTTTAGATCAGCTACAATTACCAATTAAGGGGTGGATCAATTCTGTAAAATTAGATATAGGGATCTATACCTATAAAATTTTGGAGGGCTTCTGTAACGAAGGCCTCTAATTCCAAACTATTCCTCCATTCATTACTTAGTTTAGGTTAAACTAAAATAAAAATGAAATATAGTTTGATCTAAATGTCTGTTGTCTTTTAGACGAACGACGCAAGATTTGGTATTCCTAATAAATTTTGAAGTCTATGGCGAGACTCATCAAAATGAATAGACAATCTAGAATAGAAACGATCGAATCGGTTCAATTTAGAAATTGTGAGACCAGTGTAGTTTATGGTACCTTGAGTAGCTTTAAACTACATTGACTCTTCGACGATTGAGATTTAACAAAACGAACTGCATGTTGGCATAGTTAAATCCATATCATTCATTAACCAATGTTAATACAAAACCTTTTGGCTGGGAGTGTTCAGAACCAAACAATATCTCAACTAATGACAACAGTAATGACTAAACAACAAGGAAACAACGTTTCACTGCTTCGACACACTCTTGTCGTCAGATTCCAAAGTGCAACACACAAGAAAACAGGTCTCAACTTTATGACCGAGGTCAAATTAAATCTCGTGGATTTAAACGGTTGTTAAGGTTAGTTTTTTGTTGTGGGTTTTAGGCTTAGCGTTTCTAAGTTCAAATTGGACAATGCGACTTATAGGGTGGGAAATATGGTAGTTTAAACCTGATTAGTTTATTTACTAACTTGTGTTTGGACGACCTTATTATCCCATGAAGTCGGTGAGTTTGTGAGATCTTTGTCTTTTGTGGAGTCATTGAACGCCTTGTAAGGTTTGATCTGATTTCGATGTACCCATTTAGCAATTGGCTCTTTGCGGCCTTTGCTGATTTTGATTTCGTAGACGACTGAGGACACTTTGTCTGTTATCAGATGAGGTCCAGTCCACCTGGGCATTAGTTTGCGGGCGAGAGTTCCGGTCTCGGACCCTCCTTTCCCGGTTGCTGGGGCGAACGTATAGTACCAGACTCTGTCTCCCACTTGGAGTTCATTATGAGAGGCCTTCTGGTCGTAGTACGCCTTACGTCCTTCAGCGGATTTTTCCAGGTCTTTCTGGGCGAAAGCAAAAGTGTTTCTGAGGTGTACATTCAAATCTTTATCTTTGGCATGGCCTAACATCACCCCCCTTTGGTCATGGGGGACCACGAACACAGGTGAGGACGTCCGTCCATGGGCACAAGTTAGGATGCCACCGTTTAGTTTAAGCTGTTCGCGCAGCTGAGAGAAGACGGTACACAGGAATCGTTTAGGATTTGGCCAACGTATCTTCTTACGTTTACCTCTTTCCGTGTAATTCAGGTGTGTCACAACCGTCGGCGCAGTCGCAGGTGTGTCTGATTGTACAGACTGCGACGGGTCACTGTCGTTGTGTGTGTCTTCCCACCTCTCGACTGAAGAGAGGCTCTTTGAGTCTGTAAAAACTATGTCATTTCTGATTAGTTCTAGACACAAATGTTCCTGAACCAAGGTTTCATCAAAAGCTTGGCTGATAGCCGATTTACCTGTCCCAGGGGACAGTACAGCAACCTCGGTGTGGGGTCCTTGGATCTCCACACCTTTCTCTACCTGTGGTAGGTAATGTGAGTTTGCCCCCTTCTTGTCTGATGAGGGGTCCTCGTAATCTGCAACAATGATGTCCAAGTGACTGTCAGCGTTTGGATGACTGTCATTTTCTGGACTCAGATGCCCTTGAACCAAGGTTTCATCGAAAGCTTGGTTGATTGCCGAATTACCTGTCCCAGAGGACAGTACAGCGTCTTCGGTGTGGGATCCTTGGATCTCAACACCTTTCACTACCTGTGGTAGGCAGTGGTCAGGGAGTGCTGAATGTGTCAGCTCACAGAGGAGGTTCTCTTGTTGGGCCAGAGTTTGGTCCAACTTTTGGGTCTCTTCTGTCTCACCTGTAGTTGAAGGTTCACTTACCGGGCTCTCGTCCTCGGATGAGCAGTCCCTTGTGTCCTCTGCGGTACCTGCGGTTAGGCAGTCTGTATCGCAACTAGGAGGCACTTTTATTGGCAGGGGTTTTCTCACTGTGCTCCACATTTTCTGTTGACCATAATCTATAATCGCGCCGAAGCGGTTTATAAAATCTTGGCCAACCAGAAATGGGAATGAGTCAAGTTTAGACACGTACACCGGGTGGCGTAGTGTCATTTCGCCAATCTGCATGTGAACCATAGCTATAGCTGTTAGGGTTGTTCTCGTCTCTGCGAGACCCTGTAGCTCAATAGCACATTTCTCAAAGGGTATTTGCCTGTCAACACCGTTAGCGGCGGTCCTCAGCTCCTCGAACAGCTTGGCCGACATAATGGTTATATCAGCACTACCATCCAGGAGGGCTTCACGCTCAAGGACACCTTCCAGTGTGATAGGCAGGTAAGCTTTCTTAGCCACCCCCCTTTGTATAAAGTTACACAGAAACCTCACAGGTCTTGGCCCACGTTTCTGTTCACGTGTGACTCTGTCTGTGTAATCTTGTTTACTGTCAGCATCTTGTTGGCTGTCAGCATCATGACCTTCAGGATGTTGTTGTGTGTCAGCAATTGGTTTGCTGTCAACATCCATGGCAATGTTGGTAGTAGTGTGCGCTGAGTTATTTGTGTGCTCTGAGTCTTTGTGAAAGACAGTGCTACACATCGCTCCAGGTTGGTCAATGTTGATAGTGTCATTATCAATGATAACGCCACTCATTGTATCAGGTTGGTCAAGCACAGTAACATTCAAATCTACTGACAAACTACTTACTTCCTCTGTCTCTTCCGAGCATAGAGGTGTTGGGCCATTATTCCGGGACATTCGTGACTCTTTGCCTGTCTTGAACTGTTCTGTTCGAGGCGCGGGAGGTGCAGTTCCAAGGCTCAGGGGTTTCTGTTGGGACCACGCATAGTTACATGAGTATAGGTCCTCATACTTCAATTTCTTTTGAAGTCCACCCACCGATGGACCTTGGTTTTCACCCACCTGGTTCGATCTGAACCGTTGTGGGTCTCTTAGAGAGTGAACACCTACCTTTTGTGGTTCGTTGCTTGTCTCAGATTTTTCAATCTGAGGTGCTTCAGGGGCGGGGCTCCCTTTAAACCATTTTGAGTCACTGTTCCAGCTGGTACCAACATTTCGTTGTATGTCAGTTTGAAAATCTTGTTCATTCTTGCTAGTATTATCCAACTCTTTTAACAACCGATGTAAGTTCTCTACCTCTTCTGAGGTCAGAGGGCCTTTGAGACGACGGTGTTTATTCTCGCTTGTATTATCCAACTCTTTTAACACCCGACGTAAGAACTCTACCTCTTCTGAGGTCAGAGGACCTTTGAGACGACGGTGTTTATTCTCGCTTTCTATAGGAGAGAGAACCTCGCCTATTTTTTGCGACTGGGATACGACCTTTTGACCTGGGCACACCTCAGAGGGTGTTTTGTTTTGCATGTGAGCCTCAACAGCAGTTACAGCGCACTGTTTCATCACTGATTGTTTAAACTGATGTTGTAGCTCAAGGCCTTTTTTGAGAAGTTTTTCTCTTTGTCGTTTGCTCTTCTGCCTTATCAATTCAATCTTTGCTTTGAGCAGCTGGTTATTTGTGTGCTCGGAGTTATCAAAGACAATGTCACGCATTGTACCAGTTTGGTCATCCTCTGTATCATTCAAGTTTTCAAACAACCAACTTATGTCCACTATCTCCTCAGAGTTTAGAGGTATGTTGCCTTTTTCCTGGAACTTCTGTGATTCATTGCCGGTCTCGGACTGTTCCGTTCGAGGGGCAGGAGGGGCTTGTCCTTGACCTGGGGTTTCCTGTTGGGACCCCCTTTTGTGATATGGTATACTTTTGTGACCATCTTTCTTATCTTTAGGACGTGCGCCCCTTTTTTGAAACCGTTTTATGTACTCTGGGTCTTGTCTGAGCCACTGCGGTTCATAGCTCCAGCGGGCATCAACATGTCGTGGACGTGCACCCCCCTTTTGAAATCGTTTTATGTACTCTGGGTCTTGTCTGAGCCACTGCGGTTCATGGCCCCAGCGGGCATCAACATGTCGTGGACGTGCGCCCCCCTTTTGAAATCGTTTTCCGTACTCTGGGTCTTGTCTGAGCCACTGTGGGGTCCTGATGGAGTGGACCCTCTCACTTGTTTCACCCTGTTTAACGTCCATTATTGTATTGATTTTGTGTGAAAAAAATCAAAAGATTGTTCTCATGTTAGTGTTTGCAAATAAATATTCACTTTTAATGTAGCACTGAGTCAAATAAACTAATCAGCTGAGGTTTACGCGTTTCACTGTGTAATAAGTATTCATAGGTACCTTTTTTCAGGTTTTTACCCTCAATGAACTTTGTAAAAGTTAAATGCACTCTTGCAGTGTTAACTTTAAAATAGAACTTACGTTCAAACAACAGTTACTAACTAACCCAAGCAGCCTGATTTCCGTTTTTTCTTACTCAAACGCTTATAAAAGAGGGCTGACTTAAATGCAATGACTTCACTAAAATGTGACAGGATGCTGCTTGAGCATGCCTTTAAAAAGATGTCTTGCAGTCTCAGTGAAACTGATTTTGTACTGCATTTGACAGTTATCAGGAGTGAAAAAGGACGTTCTGTTCGTTATTTTAAACAATTTTTTATTTAAAATAAACGAGTGTTCGTGCGCTCAGCATAACAGTACAGTAATGATGTTCCTTCAAATAAAAATCAGTGATTTTTATCAATTTGTTGTCTTGTGACATGTTCAAATCTGGTCTGCTTTCTTTGCTTCTTTGGAGTGAAAAATGTACTTTCGTTTGTTATTTTAAACTTTTCATTTAAAATAAACTGGAGTCATTAATTTTACACAGAAAAACGTTAAAAATGCAATTTTTAACTAAAAGTGTGCAGTTGTGCACACCAATTCTGTTTAAAATTCAGAGATGTGAAGAGCTTAATGTGGAAATGCTCTGTTCTCCATCATTTTTTTATTTATTTAATTTGAAAATCAAATAAAAAATGCTTTTTGAGTGTTATTTTAAATCTCTTCAGTATTTAAAATGAGCACAAATTGTGTGTCTGTACCTCTGTTATACTAAAATTTGTATTTAGAATAAACAGGAGTTTTTGTTTGTGTACAGAACAATTTTAAAAGCTGGTAATTCACCATAAAAATGCTGACTTCTTTATGATGTTTTTAAACTTTCAGTGAAATCTCCGTTTGTTCTGTGATAGTGAACTGCTTGTCACCCAAAGTGCACCTGGAAATGACGACACAAGATAGGCGGGTCGACGCAGCGTGTCACCAGCTTCCGTTGAGCGAGGCGGAGCTCGCTAAACAGATACGTGACGTCAACCAATCAATCACAGCGTTTGTAGTTCATTCCAAGCATTCATGGTGAATGTAGTTTCTTACCTTCGACCAGTGCAGTGCCGGAAATGACGACAAAGTGGGTTGTTCGCAACAGCGTGCGTTCCCAAATCAGCGAATCAGCGTTCGCAACGAGAGTGATTGACAGTTCACAGCTCTCGTTCATCCAATCACAGCTCATAAACAAAACGTGTTGGACACGTCTTTTTAACGTTACCTTAGCATAACAGAGCACAACGTTATAGACTCTTAAACAACTCAAAACGCTTCGAATTAACTCCCCAAAACTCTGAAACGTGGCAATCACATTTAAAACAGGTACAACTAAGCTACGCTTAGTAACCCAGCACTGCAGCTGTTGAACAAACACGGACTCTCTCGGAGCGCGTCAAGGTCGGTTCCGTCCACTTTAAAGGAGCAGAACTCGGGTTTCAGAACCACTATCCGACACCGTTCTAACAGTTATATGCTTCTTTGACCTGCTCCAACATGTAAAATACCAGCACAGCAGTCTTTTTGATGTTAATTATAGCTTTCAGGCTTTTGACATGGCGGTCAACAAAGCTTTGTACCGGAGTCTGTGCGTGAACTGGACCGAACGGAACCAGAACCCCCCCACAGACCACGGGCTGACAAAACTTCACCTGAATGCTTCCAACAGCGTGTAACAGAGTTGAAACGAATAACAATCCCTCATCCTCAAATGATAAAAACATGCAGAATCTGCTTGCTTTGAACACTTCCAGCCAAAATTATTATCCTCAGAGTTTAAAACTTGGATCCTCTTATGCAAACATGACGTTACAGTTCATGAGAGACCACAGATTTATCAATAAACTTTTAGAAAACACGTACACGGGCCACCAGATGTAAAGGATTATGAGGAGGTCACTATTAATACTGACCTCTTTATCCTTAATTAATTTACTTATTCAGATTGAATAGTAATTTCACGGATTCTTTTCTTTTTCAGTTTACCCAATATTTCTGTGATCTTTATGATGGATAAATAAACAGAGCTATAGAGTGACAATGGACACGTTAACTTAGTTGGTATGCCAGGCGACACTACCATTTATTTAAAATAAATCACTAAATTAACACCATTACACTTGATTGATATGATTTCACTTTCTTTCAATTTAATACGTCAGCACACTTAAATTCAACACAACAGACTTCAATACTGGATGTTAACATATTTAGTCTGTGGGCTCTTTAGCTTAAAATAGTTTCCAGCTTAGAATTGAGGGAAAGGAGAGGAGGAAAGATTTAAGGAGAATTGGGAGGTTAAGAGAGGAAGTTTATCTTGCACTTATGAAACCAGATGACACTCTTCCATACGCGTCCAGCTAAGATATCATCACACCTCCAGCAAGCAAACAGCGGCTCCTTTACCTTAAGACGTCCGCCTCGGTTCTGGTAAAGAGCTGTGATCAGCTTTGGACTGACGAGTCGTCGGTCCCGCAAGTCCAAGCTGGACTCCACACGTGTTTACCTTGTCGGTGTCGGTGATACTCGCTTTCGTCGGCAGAAGCCGTGGCAGTCGTGGCTTTTTGGCTCAAGATAAGTTATTCCAGGAAGGAATAACAAAGTTTTGAGCTTACGCTCATTCGACGTGGACTCATAACAGCAGGTTATCAGTCCTTAGCTGAAGACGAAGGTCGTTAGCTCTTGACCAAACGTACCCCAGCTCTTTGGGAAAGTTCACATCTCTTTTGAAGCTCCCAGCAAACTCTCAGGAACTAACTCGTTCCTTCAAACTCTTGCAGACTCTTGCAGACTCAGAAGTGTTTCAGCAAAAACTTAGAACTTAAGGAAGGACCAGTCGAGGAGTTCACTTGTCTTATCACGGCCCAAGGTTACAGCCAGCAGCAGAGGGAAATGTTTAGGAAAAGACAGATAAAGCTGGAGCCCTGCTCATGAAAAACAACGGATTAACTGTCTTCTGACTTTCTAAACAAAACCGTCCGGTCTCTCTGACCCGAGACTTCAACTTTAACACAGCAGTGAACACAGTAATACTCCATATTAAAAGAATAACAGCATATAACATATATCATGAAAATGACAAAAGTTATTCTTTTGATCACATCAGCCTAAAATCAAAGATAGAAATAGTCTCTTTTGGTGACTATATTCTCAGATTACAACTAATGGAATGATTTTGTGGTAAATGTCTTGCTTTACTGAGAGGTCAGTAAAGGTCATCTCTGGAACAGTTCAAAAGTACACAGGTGTATCAAAGTGGACACGGTCATGCCCATTACA
>JBBPBX010087492.1:0-14689 GCA_038048925.1 Garcialebias charrua
AGTCCATCACAGGGACACATGGACAAGTCTCCAGTCCATCACAGGGACACATTTACAAGTCACCAGTCCATCACAGGGACACGTGGACAAGTCTCCAGTCCATCACAGGGACACCTGGACAGGTCTCCAGTCCATCACAGGGACACATTTACAAGTCTCCAGTCCATCACAGGGACACATTTACAAGTCTCCAGTCCATCACAGGGACATCCTGGACAGGTCTCCAGTCCATCACAGGGACACGTGGACAAGTCTCCAGTCCATCACAGGGACACATGGACAAGTCTCCAGTCCATCACAGGGACACATGGACAGGTCTCTAGTCCATCACAGGGACATGTGGACAAGTCTCCAGTCCATCACAAGGACACCTGGACAGGTCTCAAGTCCATCACAGGTACACAGGGAAAAGTCTCCAGTCCATCACAAGGACACATGGACAAGTCTCCAGTCCATCACAGGGATACCTGGACAGGTCTCCAGTCCATCACAGGTACACAGGGACAAGTCTCCAGTCCATCACAAGGACACGTGGACAAGTCTCCAGTCCATCACAGGGACATCCTGGACAGGTCTCCAGTCCATCACAGGGACATGTGGACAAGTCTCCAGTCCATCACAAGGATACCTGGACAGGTCTCCAGTCCATCACAGGGACATCCTGGACAGGTCTCCAGTCCATCACAGGGACACGTGGACAAGTCTCCAGTCCATCACAGGGACACATTTACAAGTCACCAGTCCATCACAGGGACACGTGGACAAGTCTCCAGTCCATCACAGGGACACATGGACAGGTCTCCAGTCCATCACAGGGACATGTGGACAAGTCTCCAGTCCATCACAAGGACACCTGGACAGGTCTCAAGTCCATCACAGGTACACAGGGACAAGTCTCCAGTCCATCACAAGGACACATGGACAAGTCTCCAGTCCATCACAGGGACATGTGGACAAGTCTCCAGTCCATCACAAGGACACCTGGACAGGTCTCAAGTCCATCACAGGTACACAGGGACAAGTCTCCAGTCCATCACAAGGACACATGGACAAGTCTCCAGTCCATCACAAGGACACGTGGACAAGTCTCCAGTCCATCACAGGGACATGTGGACAAGTCTCCAGTCCATCACAAGGACACCTGGACAGGTCTCAAGTCCATCACAGGTACACAGGGACAAGTCTCCAGTCCATCACAGGGACACATGGACAGGTCTCCAGTCCATCACAGGGACACATGGACAAGTATCCAGTCCATCACAGGGACACCTGGACAGGTCTCCAGTCCATCACAGGGACACATTTACAAGTCTCCAGTCCATCACAGGGACACATTTATAAATTAAAATATATAAATTACACATTTTTGTCATCTGTGTATGTTTCCCATACTTGACAGACAAAATTGTTCTCTGCATTTAACCCAACCACCACCAAGTGGTGCAGTGAGCAGCCGTAGTCAGCGCCCGGGGAGCTGGGGAAATAGGTATGCACTCATAGACACCCCAAGGTGTGTAGTGGCCGGGGTTCGAACTCGAACCAGGGTCCTTCAGATCACAAGTCCGGTTCCCTTGCAAGTCTCCAGTCCATCACAGGGACACATTTACAAGTCTCCAGTCCATCACAGGGACACATTTACAAGTCTCCAGTCCATCACAGGGACACATTTACAAGTCTCCAGTCCATCACAGGGACATCCTGGACAGGTCTCCAGTCCATCACAGGGACACGTGGACAAGTCTCCAGTCCATCACAGGGACACGTGGACAAGTCTCCAGTCCATCACAGGGACACCTGGACAAGTCTCCAGTCCATCACATCACAAAAATTAAGAACCATTACACGATTGTTTGGTTTATCATATTTATGGCTATTCTGTAAATAGTAAAAATAGAAAAATGACATTCTTTAAAGGAGTACTTTTTCAGTGTCAACTATCCTTCCTCGATGCACTTGCACATACCTTTATTTTGCTCTTACAGAATGTTTTGTTAGCAACTGAAACCTCTGTTGGAGGTGGTGCCTCAAAATCTTGCACATCAGAAGACATTCCATGTAATCTCTGTTGAGATTTTGATCACATAGTAGGAAATAATTGAAAATATATTGTGGTGAAACACATGTTGTAAACCTGTATGATTAAAAAAATATTTTTAAGCATGATTACATTCAAAAAGTAAAATTTAAATCACCTTGCATCTCCATGGCCATTCTGAGTCGCCATAATTATAGGTGATCTCATCTCCTTCATTGATGGGTTTAGTTGCAAACAAACATAGATAGGGCTTTTTGTTTACAATTATGTACCTCATCTTTGCATTTGGGTTTATATGGTCATAATTTACAAGCCTTCCAAGCGACCTGTCCTCGTTTGCTGAATCAACACTACAAATGCATAATGCATATTAAAAAAAAAAAAAACTCTTGCCAGCACTATAAATTACCTTACAATTAATAGCCTTTTATAAGTCATGTCAGACACAATGATAGGTTATTCTTACATACTCATACATACTCACAATATTTTTCCATCGAAGTAGAATTCAAACAAAAACACTTTCTGTGATTCATCGTAAACATGATGCTTCCTCTCACATCCTCCTTGGTGATCAGTTCACCTCGATATTCCAAAAGAATGTCATCTTTTGCAAAGGATTTTTTTGCAGAGATTCCATGACCTAGTTATATAAAAATCACATCAGTCCATCACAGGGACACATTTACAAGTCTCCAGTCCATCACAAGGACACATTTACAAGTCTCCAGTCCATCACAGGGACACCTGTTCGGCCATAAGTCAGCCATTTTGGGTCAAAGGGTAATTTTTGGCTGTTTTTCACTTTTCATTGATGGTGAATTTTAATGCACTCCTCCTAGGGATTTTGAGCGACTGACTTCAACCTTGGTTAATATGCACTTAAGATGTGGGTGAGTGAAAATTCATCAAAAACTTGTATTTTCATATATGCTGAAGGGACGTGGCCTTGCCTCAACGTTTGGCTTCTCGCCATACATTTTAAAACGCTATAACTTTCACAATGAAAAACAGAATTGCACCAAACTTGGCATGAGTGATCCATGTCAGATGCCCAACAATTCTCTGTGGTCATGTTGTGCTGTCACTGAAACCCCGCTCCCTCAGAACAGGAAGTCACTTTTTTCTTGGAAGGCTCCCTTTCTGACAGCCTTGAACTAATCAGGATGATCCTACGTTAGAAGACGTAAAACAAGTTGGTTTGGACCAACGATCCAAGCGGGACGGTGCTCGTTAACAGCGGAATCGAAATAAAGGATCGTGCAGAGATTTTTTCTTCAAAACATACATTTTCCTGGATAAGTTGAAGGTAACGCTCCCATTATGCCGATTCGCCATGCAACAGCGACTCCAACTCAGGAGAAGGCACCCTCCGCGGCTGCAGAGAACGATCCAGAAGCCTCAGATGAGGAGTCGCCCTCTGCTGATGAAGATCAGGCAGCATCTTCAGCTGCAAGAGGCGAAGATGAGGAGGGGGAGAATTCAGGTGACGCGAATACGGACAAGAATGAAGACACTACTGAAGAGGGAGTGGAGGGAGAAAAAAAAGGATGAGAAAGATGTGAAATGCCCGGACTGCGAGGCTGGCCAGTGCTCAACACACTGCTTTGTTCTCCTTCTAAGGATGAAGGATGGCTACAAGTATGGGAAATCCAAAAGCAAGAAGGTGAAACGGACAATTCCTGCATGGGCTAGTGCCACTGCCAGCAAACGCATTCCTGTTACCAACTATGCAGGCACGCAGTGCAAAGTGGATACTGTAGTATCATTATCGAAGCTATAATTTACTCTCAGGACAAGGTAGGGATTTCATTCCAGTCACTCATGAAATAACTTCATTATTGATTTTATTAATAGTGTTATTATTTATCTCTAAATAAAAAAAGTGGTCCTCCTTTATTTATATCGTCTGCAGAGACTCGAAGAAACACACCGACCACAGGTTCAGACCCATCGATGAAGCTGCAGCGGAACTCAGAGAGGATCTGCTGAGATCCATGAAACCACTGAAGGAGAAGCAGGAGGTCAAGAAGAAAGTTCAGTCTGAGTTTGATCAGACAGCAGAACATGTGAAGGTCCAGGCTCGACTCACAAAGACGCAGATTAAGAAGCAGTTTAAGAAGCTTCACCAGTTTCTAACAGAGGAAGAGGAGGCCAGGCTGGCTGCTCTGAGGGAGGAAGAGGAGCAGAAGAGTGGACTGATTGAGAATATGGAGGCTATGAGCAGAGAGATGGCAGCTCTTTCGGACACAGTCAGAGCCACAGAGGAGGAGCTGAGAGCTGAAGTGTTATTTGTTCATTATTGATTTTATTAATAGTGTTATTATTTATCTCTAAATAAAAAAAAGTGGTCCTCCTTAATTTATATCGTCTGCAGAGACTCGAAGAAACACACCGACCACAGGTTCAGACCCATCGATGAAGCTGCAACGGAACTCAAAGAGGATCTGCTGAGATCTATGAAACCACTGAAGGAGAAGCAGGAGGTCAAGAAGAAAGTTCAGTCTGAGTTTGATCAGACAGCAGAACATGTGAAGGTCCAGGCTCGACTCACAAAGAGGCAGATTAAGAAGCAGTTTAAGAAGCTTCACCAGTTTCTAACAGAGGAAGAGGAGGCCAGGCTGGCTGCTCTGAGGGAGGAAGAGGAGCAGAAGAGTGGACTGATTGAGAATATGGAGGCTCTGAGCAGAGAGATGGCAGCTCTTTCGGACACAGTCAGAGCCACAGAGGAGGAGCTGAGAGCTGAAGTGAAAAGAAACGTCCATCGTTAAACGGGGGTGGAGGCCTCCGGGTTCAACTGTCCCCCTCTATGATTGCTAGTATCACTAAGCCCTCTGTGAATAGCAAACAACCATCAGGGTGCTAACGATCCATCGTTAGGCTGATGGTCCTCCTTGATCATGTGAGCAACTGGTTTCGGCTGTCATCAGCCAACTGGTTGATCCACTGTGGGAGGGTGCTATTTATAAGACTGAGCTGAATACAGCAACTCAGACTGAAGAAGGCTTTCGGACGAAAGACGAAACTTTTGCTTCGTTTTGTTTTATTTTTTTGAATGTCCAGAGGACCAGACTTAGCTTTTTTAGATAAAATAAATAAATAAAGTATTTAAAAGTGTTACACAGATTTATACAATATTAATACATAATACAGACGGGTACATACCAGATACTGGTAGCATACTGGTTATATAACCGGTATGTATATTTTGTACCAGGCTATAGTATGAAGTGACATGTTATCCTGTACTTAACTGGTATGTACCTGGTACCTATGCAACGAAAGACTAAACATTTCTACGTTTTGTACCAGGCTATAGTATGAAGTGACATGTTATCCTGTACTTAACTGGTATGTACCTGGTACCTATGCAACGAAAGACTAAACATTTCTACGTTTTGTACCAGGCTATAGTATGAAGTGACATGTTATCCTGTACTTAACTGGTATGTACCTGGTACCTATGCAACGAAAGACTAAACATTTCTACATTTTTGTTTTGTTTTTTAAATGTCCAGAGGCCAGACGTAGATTTTTAGATACATTAAAAAATCTGTAAGTTTTGTTTCTGTTTTTATCTCTTTTCAGTTATTCCCCGGTTTCTCACAAAGTCTCATATTTTGAACTGTTCTTTGAGCCAACATAGGGCCCTCAACCTTCTTACAGTGGTTGCATTAATTCTTTCTGGTCAGTTTTCCTTCACTTATGTGATTTCGGAAATTACGCATTACATCAGCTACTTCACCATTTGACCACTTTTTCTTTGCCATTCTTCTGGATCCTAGACTTGCTTGACTTTTTCTCTAGAAAACATGGAGTACACAGAATAAAATCATGTATTTAGTATATGGGCAAGTCAACATTCATCAGAACTTTAAAGAGTCAAGAGTCAAGAGTCAAGAGTCAAGAGTCATTTATTATTAACATTGCACCAATTTTCATCGATACAGCGTGATTATGTAATCAGAAAAAAACAAAGTATTTATAAGATTACAGTCCGAGGGAAACTCATAAAAATCAAAATTAAAATTTTATTTTGTTACATGTTTTTCCCATGATGTAAACACATGGATTAGATGTCTTGCTCATGGAGCCCATGCAGCCCCTCAGTAAACCTTAATGTTTTGTGTGCAATATATTAAATTAGGTAAGAGTTACACTGTGGAGTTGAAAAAAACTGCTTACGAATGCATAAAAATGATCAGAAACGTGTGTCCACATGTTTAGCTAACGAACTGTGGTGAAAAAACACAGAAAAACTCAGTATTTTTTGTGTTTTTTCCAAAAATTCACCAGCACTAACATGTTCAACTGAAGTTGTGTATGTTTGTGTGTGTGACTGTTTTGTGGTTTTTAAGGACAGTGTTTTGTCAGGACAGTAATGAGCTGTTATCTGATTGATTGTCTGATTGTTTATAGCGTATGACTGTCCAAACAAACAACTGTCCATAAAAACCACAATACACTCCTATACACACCTAATTGAACATTAAGGTTGATGAAACCACACGTAGCAAGTAATTCTGTTTAGGAACACAAGAACTAAAATGTACCTTGGTATTCGTGTTTAAAGGAAGTTGATCGTGCTTCTGGCTACCTGCGATCTCCTGACTCTGGACGTGCTCACATGACATCTGTAACAGATCAGTTATACTTATATTTAGAGGAAATTCTACATTTTGATGATAGCTGCTGTCACATGTAAACCAATAAACATTACATGATTGTTTTTGGCCAAAGTATCCATCTCACATAAAGGAAAGATGGATGGACAGAGTATTTACAAAACTCCTCTCATGATAGGTGGACTAAGATGAAATTAAAATTAGCTGAATGAAAGAAAACTATAAATTTAAAAACTGTGACAAATAATATTGAAGTCATATTTAACAATCCCTGCATTATTTATATAATTGATATCTATGTCATATACATACACACAAATATACATATATACATGTATATAAGCATATCATAAATGCATAGTCATGTACTGTACAGTGTATATACATATATGCATATACATGTATATATATGCATATACTGTACAGATAGACATATACATGTAAATATAACATGTTCTACTAAAATTGTGTGTGTTTGTGTGTGTGACTGTTTTGTGGTTTTAATGGACAGTGGTTTGTTAGGACAGCAATACGCTATAATCAGACAATCAGATAATAGCTCATTACTGTCCTGACAAAACACTGTCCTTAGAAACCACAAAACAGTCACACACAAAAACACACACAATTTTAGTTGAACATGTTATATTTACATGCCTATTACACGTATATGTAAGTGCCTATTTACATGTATATGTAAGTGCCTATATACATGTATATGTAAGTGCATATATACATGAATATGTAAGTGCATATATACATGTACTGTATATGCAAATGCATTTAAACATGTAAATGCATATATGTATATATACAAGAATATGCATATATGTACATATGCATAAACATATAGATGTATATATGCATAAACATACACATGTATATATATGCATATACATATAATGTTCAGATAGACATATACATGTAAATATAACATGTTCAACTGAAGTTGTGTGTGTTTGTGTGTGTGACCGTTTTGTGGTTTTTAAGGACAGTGTTTTGTCAGGACAGCAATACGCTATACAGTAATCAGACAATCAGATAACAGCTCATTACTGTCCTGACAAAACACTGTCCTTAGAAACCACAAAACAGTCACACACACAAACACACACAATTTGAGTTGAACATGTTATATTTACATGCCTATTACACGTATATGTAAGTGCCTATTTACATGTATGTGTAAGTGCATATATACATGTATATGTAAGTGCATATATACATGTACTGTATATGCAAATGCATTTAAACATGTAAATGCATATATGTATATATACAAAAATATGCATATATGTACATATGCATAAACATATAGATGTATATATGCATAAACATATACATGTATATATATGCATATACATATAATGTACAGATAGACATATACATGTAAATATAACATGTTCAACTGAAGTTGTGTGTGTTTGTGTGTGTGACTGTTTTGTGGTTTTTAAGGACAGTGTTTTGTCAGGACAGCAATACGCTATACAGTAATCAGACAATCAGATAACAGCTCATTACTGTCCTGACAAAACACTGTCCTTAGAAACCACAAAACAGTCACACACACAAACACACACAATTTGAGTTGAACATGTTATATTTACATGTATATATATGCATATACATATAATGTATAGACATATACATGTAAATATAACATGTTCAACTGAAGTTGTGTGTGTTTGTGTGTGTGACTGTTTTGTGGTTTTTAAGGACAGTGTTTTGTCAGGACAGTAATGAGCTGTTATCTGATTGATTGTCTGATTGTTTATAGCGTCTGACTGTCCAAACAAACAACTGTCCATAAAAACCATAGTACACTCCTATACACACATAATTGAACATTAAGGTTGATGAAACCACACGTAGCAAGTAATTCTGTTTAGGAACACAAGAACTAAAATGTACCTTGGTATTCGTGTTTAAAGGAAGTTGATCGTGCTTCTGGCTACCTGCGATCTCCTGACTCTGGACGTGTTCACATGACATCTGTAAGAGATCATTTATACTTATATTTAGAGGAAATTCTACATTTTGATGATAGCTGCTGTCACATGTAAACCAATAAACATTACATGATTGTTTGTTTTTGGCCAAAGTATCCATCTCACATAAAGGAAAGATGGATGGACAGAGTATTTACAAAACTCCTCTCATGATAGGTGGACTAAGATGAAATTAAAATTAGCTGAATGAAAGAAAACTATAAATTTAAAAACTGTGACTAATAATATTGAAGTCATACTTAACAATCCCTGCATTATTTATATAATTGATATCTATGTCATATACATACACACAAATATACATATATACATGTATATAAGCATATCATAAATGCATATTCATGTACTGTACAGTGTATATACATATATGCATATACATGTATATATATGCATATACTGTACAGATAGACATATACATGTAAATATAACATGTTCTACTAAAATTGTGTGTGTTTGTGTGTGTGACTGTTTTGTGGTTTTAATGGACAGTGGTTTGTTAGGACAGCAATACGCTATAATCAGACAATCAGATAACAGCTCATTACTGTCCTGACAAAACACTGTCCTTAGAAACCACAAAACAGTCACACACACAAACACACACAATTTGAGTTGAACATGTTATATTTACATGCCTATTACATGTATATATAAGTGCATATATACATGTATATGTAAGTGCATATATACATGTATATGTAAGTGCATATATACATGTACTGTATATGCAAATGCATTTAAACATGTAAATGCATATATGTATATATACAAGAATATGCATATATGTACATATGCATAAACATATAGATGTATATATGCATAAACATATACATGTATATATATGCATATACATATAATGTACAGATAGACATATACATGTAAATATAACATGTTCAACTGAAGTTGTGTGTGTTTGTGTGTGTGACAGTTTTGTGGTTTTTAAGGACAGTGTTTTGTCAGGACAGCAATACGCTATACAGTAATCAGACAATCAGATAACAGCTCATTACTGTCCTGACAAAACACTGTCCTTAGAAACCACAAAACAGTCACACACACAAACACACACAATTTGAGTTGAACATGTTATATTTACATGCCTATTACATGTATATGTAAGTGCATATATACATGTATATGTAAGTGCATATATACATGTATATGTAAGTGCATATATACATGTACTGTATATGCAAATGCATTTAAACATGTAAATGCATATATGTATATATACAAGAATATGCATATATGTACATATGCATAAACATATAGATGTATATATGCATAAACATATACATGTATATATATGCATATACATATAATGTACAGATAGACATATACATGTAAATATAACATGTTCAACTGAAGTTGTGTGTGTTTGTGTGTGTGACTGTTTTGTGGTTTTTAAGGACAGTGTTTTGTCAGGACAGCAATACGCTATACAGTAATCAGACAATCAGATAACAGCTCATTACTGTCCTGACAAAACACTGTCCTTAGAAACCACAAAACAGTCACACACACAAACACACACAATTTGAGTTGAACATGTTATATTTACATGCCTATTACACGTATATGTAAGTGCCTATTTACATGTATGTGTAAGTGCATATATACATGTATATGTAAGTGCATATATACATGTACTGTATATGCAAATGCATTTAAACATGTAAATGCATATATGTATATATACAAGAATATGCATATATGTACATATGCATAAACATATAGATGTATATATGCATAAACATATACATGTATATATATGCATATACATATAATGTACAGATAGACATATACATGTAAATATAACATGTTCAACTGAAGTTGTGTGTGTTTGTGTGTGTGACTGTTTTGTGGTTTTTAAGGACAGTGTTTTGTCAGGACAGTAATGAGCTGTTATCTGATTGATTGTCTGATTGTTTATAGCGTCTGACTGTCCAAACAAACAACTGTCCATAAAAACCATAGTACACTCCTATACACACATAATTGAACATTAAGGTTGATGAAACCACACGTAGCAAGTAATTCTGTTTAGGAACACAAGAACTAAAATGTACCTTGGTATTCGTGTTTAAAGGAAGTTGATCGTGCTTCTGGCTACCTGCGATCTCCTGACTCTGGACGTGTTCACATGACATCTGTAAGAGATCATTTATACTTATATTTAGAGGAAATTCTACATTTTGATGATAGCTGCTGTCACATGTAAACCAATAAACATTACATGATTGTTTGTTTTTGGCCAAAGTATCCATCTCACATAAAGGAAAGATGGATGGACAGAGTATTTACAAAACTCCTCTCATGATAGGTGGACTAAGATGAAATTAAAATTAGCTGAATGAAAGAAAACTATAAATTTAAAAACTGTGACTAATAATATTGAAGTCATACTTAACAATCCCTGCATTATTTATATAATTGATATCTATGTCATATACATACACACAAATATACATATATACATGTATATAAGCATATCATAAATGCATATTCATGTACTGTACAGTGTATATACATATATGCATATAACATGTATATATGCATATCAGATAGACATATACATGTAAATATAACATGTTCTACTAAAATTGTGTGTGTTTGTGTGTGTGACTGTTTTGTGGTTTTTAAGGACAGTGTTTTGTCAGGACAGCAATACGCTATACAGTAATCAGACAATCCGATAACAGCTCATTACTGTCCTGACAAAACACTGTCCTTAGAAACCACAAAACAGTCACACACACAAACACACACAATTTGAGTTGAACATGTTATATTTACATGCCTATTACACGTATATGTAAGTGCCTATTTACATGTATGTGTAAGTGCATATATACATGTATATGTAAGTGCATATATACATGTACTGTATATGCAAATGCATTTAAACATGTAAATGCATATATGTATATATACAAGAATATGCATATATGTACATATGCATAAACATATAGATGTATATATGCATAAACATATACATGTATATATATGCATATACATATAATGTACAGATAGACATATACATGTAAATATAACATGTTCAACTGAAGTTGTGTGTGTTTGTGTGTGTGACTGTTTTGTGGTTTTTAAGGACAGTGTTTTGTCAGGACAGCAATACGCTATACAGTAATCAGACAATCAGATAACAGCTCATTACTGTCCTGACAAAACACTGTCCTTAGAAACCACAAAACAGTCACACACACAAACACACACAATTTGAGTTGAACATGTTATATTTACATGCCTATTACACGTATATGTAAGTGCCTATTTACATGTATGTGTAAGTGCATATATACATGTATATGTAAGTGCATATATACATGTACTGTATATGCAAATGCATTTAAACATGTAAATGCATATATGTATATATACAAGAATATGCATATATGTACATATGCATAAACATATAGATGTATATATGCATAAACATATACATGTATATATATGCATATACATATAATGTACAGATAGACATATACATGTAAATATAACATGTTCTACTGAAATTGTGTGTGTTTGTGTGTGTGACTGTTTTGTGGTTTTAATGGACAGTGGTTTGTTAGGACAGCAATACGCTATAATCAGACAATCAGATAACAGCTCATTACTGTCCTGACAAAACACTGTCCTTAGAAACCACAAAACAGTCACACACACAAACACACACAATTTGAGTTGAACATGTTATATTTACATGCCTATTACATGTATATATAAGTGCATATATACATGTATATGTAAGTGCATATATACATGTATATGTAAGTGCATATATACATGTACTGTATATGCAAATGCATTTAAACATGTAAATGCATATATGTATATACAGGTAGTCCCCGATTTACGAGCGAGATCCGTTACAACGAGGCGCTCGTAAACCGGAAATCTCGTAATTTGGAACGGCCGCCATTTCGCTCGTAAATCCGGAAATCCGCTCGTAAATTGGAACGGTTTTCGCTAGCGCGCCTAAAAACACTCTATTTTCATCTAAAAACTACTTTTGAGTGCATAAAAATGATCGGAAACGTGTGTTTATATGCTTAACTAACTAACTGTAGTGAAAAAACACATGAAAACTCAGTATTTTTTTCGTTTTTTCCAAAAATGTGCAGCTCGTAAGTCTGGAACCTCGCAGATCAGAGCGCTCGTAATTCGGGGACTACCTGTATACAAGAATATGCATATATGTACATATGCATAAACATATAGATGTATATATGCATAAACATATACATGTATATATATGCATATACATATAATGTTCAGATAGACATATACATGTAAATATAACATGTTCAACTGAAGTTGTGTGTGTTTGTGTGTGTGACCGTTTTGTGGTTTTTAAGGACAGTGTTTTGTCAGGACAGCAATACGCTATACAGTAATCAGACAATCAGATAACAGCTCATTACTGTCCTGACAAAACACTGTCCTTAGAAACCACAAAACAGTCACACACACAAACACACACAATTTGAGTTGAACATGTTATATTTACATGCCTATTACATGTATATATAAGTGCATATATACATGTATATGTAAGTGCATATATACATGTATATGTAAGTGCATATATACATGTACTGTATATGCAAATGCATTTAAACATGTAAATGCATATATGTATATATACAAGAATATGCATATATGTACATATGCATAAACATATAGATGTATATATGCATAAACATATACATGTATATATATGCATATACATATAATGTACAGATAGACATATACATGTAAATATAACATGTTCAACTGAAGTTGTGTGTGTTTGTGTGTGTGACTGTTTTGTGGTTTTTAAGGACAGTGTTTTGTCAGGACAGCAATACGCTATACAGTAATCAGACAATCAGATAACAGCTCATTACTGTCCTGACAAAACACTGTCCTTAGAAACCACAAAACAGTCACACACACAAACACACACAATTTGAGTTGAACATGTTATATTTACATGCCTATTACACGTATATGTAAGTGCCTATTTACATGTATGTGTAAGTGCATATATACATGTATATGTAAGTGCATATATACATGTACTGTATATGCAAATGCATTTAAACATGTAAATGCATATATGTATATATACAAGAATATGCATATATGTACATATGCATAAACATATAGATGTATATATGCATAAACATATACATGTATATATATGCATATACATATAATGTACAGATAGACATATACATGTAAATATAACATGTTCAACTGAAGTTGTGTGTGTTTGTGTGTGTGACTGTTTTGTGGTTTTTAAGGACAGTGTTTTGTCAGGACAGCAATACGCTATACAGTAATCAGACAATCAGATAACAGCTCATTACTGTCCTGACAAAACACTGTCCTTAGAAACCACAAAACAGTCACACACACAAACACACACAATTTGAGTTGAACATGTTATATTTACATGCCTATTACACGTATATGTAAGTGCCTATTTACATGTATGTGTAAGTGCATATATACATGTATATGTAAGTGCATATATACATGTACTGTATATGCAAATGCATTTAAACATGTAAATGCATATATGTATATATACAAGAATATGCATATATGTACATATGCATAAACATATAGATGTATATATGCATAAACATATACATGTATATATATGCATATACATATAATGTACAGATAGACATATACATGTAAATATAACATGTTCAACTGAAGTTGTGTGTGTTTGTGTGTGTGACTGTTTTGTGGTTTTTAAGGACAGTGTTTTGTCAGGACAGTAATGAGCTGTTATCTGATTGATTGTCTGATTGTTTATAGCGTCTGACTGTCCAAACAAACAACTGTCCATAAAAACCATAGTACACTCCTATACACACCTAATTGAACATTAAGGTTGATGAAACCACACGTAGCAAGTAATTCTGTTTAGGAACACAAGAACTAAAATGTACCTTGGTATTCGTGTTTAAAGGAAGTTGATCGTGCTTCTGGCTACCTGCGATCTC
>JBBPBX010087494.1:0-14689 GCA_038048925.1 Garcialebias charrua
ACCGTGAGGCCAGCAATTGTTGCGTTAGCGAGATGCTAAGCTAACCACAGCATGCAAGACGGTGTCGCTAAATAATGAAAAAAAAACCAGCTCTAACACACAGACAGTTGTACTCTAACATTGTTTCATAAAATGATTTATGTAGAATATTTTGTTTACCGGCCAAAGGCAGATGTCTTCAGAGCAGATCCGAGCAGAGTTGGGGCTGCAGCTGTCAGCTCCTCCGATGAGATAAATCCTTCATGTTTACTTTTTTTTTTGATTGAGTGAAACCTGCGCGTTGCCCAAACATCTACCCGACTGGAACAACCACTGACACAACACGAAGTAACCATTGTAATTAATTAGAAATTAACAAAAAAAACAACGTGAAAAATGGACATCCATTTCAATGCGCTCAAACTGCAGCTAAACCTACAAGTGGGAGGGTCAAACAGGACAACCCACAGATGTGACGTCACATGGGAACTATGTATTGAAACGTCTCCACATATCAGCAGTGGCGGCTCCTCATATGTCCATCAGGGGGGGCTATTTTCTCAACAAAAAAAATAACGTTTCAAGTTTTTATGGAGTTATCAAATGCAGATTAAAACAAGGTCAACAGTACAATGAAATGCTCACAATGAGAAGAACCTATTTGACTCACTAAAACAACAAAGAACAAACAAAAATATATAAAAATAAATAATATATATAAATTATAGAAAGGAAAATAAGTGAGATTAAAACATTTCTGCATTTCTACTTGCAAGGGGCTTTGTTTTCATTCTCCAGATCAATACAGTGTTAAGAAATAGTATAACACCAATAGTGACATTTATTTAGTTTATGAAATTATTAATATTTGATAATTTTTTATAAGCAAATTGAAATAAATGTAGCCATCAGAATCCAATACAGAACCACAACCAGGCGGCTAGTGCTAGCATGCTAACAAACAAACAAAGAATAAACAAACTCACCCCACTTCCCACTTGCAGTCAGCTGAAGGCTTTTTACACAGAGCCATCTAATATCTGAGAGGCATATCAGTCAGAAATGCAGATATTAGATAAAGGGCTTTCAATGATTTAACACTTACCTGAACAAGCCTGCTTGAGTCACTGCACAGCTCTGTAATCCCAGACAACATAATTAAAAAATACTGGACCGGAAGTACATTGTTCTGTACGAACAGCTCACGTTGGACTGTCCAGGGCGTAGAAAAATGCGCCCAGAATGTCCCATTGTTTAGTAACATTGTGGCATAAGTACGCATGCGTCAGTTATAACGACAGTCAATGGATAAGATAAGAGCGCCCCCAGGACCAGAAATATGTCACCAATCAGAAAACGTTTTTTGAAACAAACAATATTTCAACCTGAAGAGACTCACAAAACGAGAGAGAGAATACAATTAAAATGTTTTATTGATTAAGGTTTCTTTGGCGCTCGGGCCCCGGCGGAGGGCATGCATGCCGGACTGCTGAGAGCTTGAATGTACGGCATAGGGAGATAGATTATGGATATCTACCCCCCCCACCCCCACCCCGGGACCCAAACCCGAGGGTGGAGACGGGACCGCAGACGTCCAATCCATCCCACCGGTACGTGAATGCCGGCCAGCCAGCGGCCGACGGCACCGGCCAGCCCTGAGACGAACACCAGCGCAGAACCTCCATCCTGAGCAAGCACGAAGCGACAGTGGGAAGGAAAAACTCCCTCGAGAGGAAGAAACCTCCAGCAGAACCAGGCTCAGGACAAGCGGCCATCTGCCATGACCGGCTGGGTCGCAGGGAACAGGAAGCAGGAACGCACACAGCAGCAGGACCAAGACGAAGGCGAGCAGGACAACCCCAGGCGGCGGAGGCGGGACGAAGAACAGGGGAGAACCGAGGAACCAGAAACCCCGGGAGGAGACGGGGAGGTGGAGGGAGGCGACTAGACTGGCAACGGGCAAACAGGAAGAGCTGAGGAAAGGGCGCCTTATATCCAGGTGGACAGTTGATGAGTGATTCGATGCAGCTGTGAGTCCTGCCATTGTTGAATTTGCGTCTTCAACTTCATAACTCATCATTACTCATGAACTATTTATCCTACACAACTAAGAACATATATGCATATATATATATTTTTTTATTTTATGATTTCATATACTGTATATATATATATTTTTTTCAGTATTCAATGTAAAATGGTCCAGAACCTCCAGTGGGGTGGCACCAGATAGATAGATAGATAGATAGATAGATAGATAGATAGATAGATAGATAGATAGATAGATAGATAGATAGATAGATAGATAGATAGATAGATAGATAGATAGATAGATAGATAGATAGATAGATAGATAGATAGATAGATAGATAGATAGATAGATAGATAGATAGATAGATAGATAGATAGATAGATAGATAGATAGATAGATAGATAGATAGATAGATAGATAGATAGATAGATAGATAGATAGATAGATAGATAGATAGATAGATAGATAGATAGATAGATAGATAGATAGATAGATAGATAGATAGATAGATAGATAGATAGATAGATAGATAGATAGATAGATAGATAGATAGATAGATAGATAGATAGATAGATAGATAGATAGATAGATAGATAGATAGATAGATAGATAGATAGATAGATAGATAGATAGATAGATAGATAGATAGATAGATAGATAGATAGATAGATAGATAGATAGATAGATAGATAGATAGATAGATAGATAGATAGATAGATAGATAGATAGATAGATAGATAGATAGATAGATAGATAGATAGATAGATAGATAGATAGATAGATAGATAGATAGATAGATAGATAGATAGATAGATAGATAGATAGATAGATAGATAGATAGATAGATAGATAGATAGATAGATAGATAGATAGATAGATAGATAGATAGATAGATAGATAGATAGATAGATAGATAGATAGATAGATAGATAGATAGATAGATAGATAGATAGATAGATAGATAGATAGATAGATAGATAGATAGATAGATAGATAGATAGATAGATAGATAGATAGATAGATAGATAGATAGATAGATAGATAGATAGATAGATAGATAGATAGATAGATAGATAGATAGATAGATAGATAGATAGATAGATAGATAGATAGATAGATAGATAGATAGATAGATAGATAGATAGATAGATAGATAGATAGATAGATAGATAGATAGATAGATAGATAGATAGATAGATAGATAGATAGATAGATAGATAGATAGATAGATAGATAGATAGATAGATAGATAGATAGATAGATAGATAGATGATAGATAGATAGATAGATAGATAGATAGATAGATAGATAGATAGATAGATAGATAGATAGATAGATAGATAGATAGATAGATAGATAGATAGATAGATAGATAGATAGATAGATAGATAGATAGATAGATAGATAGATAGATAGATAGATAGATAGATAGATAGATAGATAGATAGATAGATAGATAGATAGATAGATATAATAATAATTAATTCAATTTATAACGCACTTTTCATTACTGAAAATCTCAAAGTGCTACACATATATTGAATGCTACACACATTCATAAACCGGTGGCGGCAGACTACCATGCAAGGTGCTTTCCAGTCCTACCGGGAGCAACTCAGGGTTAAGTGTCTTGCCCAAGGACACAACGACACATGGTGCGGGTCCCGGGAGTCGAACCGCCAACTTTCCGATCGGGAGACGACTGCCCTTACCACTACACCACGGCCGCCCCGATAGATAGATAGATAGATAAAGATGCGGGACATTTACTGACTGTATGTGCTGATATGAAACACCAACAGTGAAACTGAAGCCCTTTTTGGAGGAGAGGACCTGATGACATCAGTGCAACGTTGGCTAAACATGATTTAAATTGTTACACATTTGATACAAATCAATTATTCTTATATCATTATTAATATTATTATTATTATTATTATTATATCAATAATTATTTTATTTTAGACAAGTTATACCTTGATTAATCCTTATTGCTTAATCAAGTCTAAAACTACATCTTGGAAATAGTTTTATTCAAAATATTATTCTTTGTTATTTGTGTTTTTATTGTTGTATTTTGTATTCTATTTTTTATCGTTACAGTATTTTAGTAGCCTGGTTAAAACCAGACCCTTGTCCTTCACTTCGCTTCGTACTAGGGTCTGGGACTTCTCCCATAGACAAGGATTTCTCCGGTAGATTTTTGACCGGACCAATCAGAGAACAGAAGGCGGAGTTTTGAACGACGTCGACTGACGTCGTCAGTTAAAATGGCTGCCGCCACGAAGGAATTTTCAAGAAAACAAGGTAAAAAACTATTATTTCTTTGCTGAGAAAAAATACATTTCTTAGCTGAAGTTATATCAGAAGTGTTCCTGAGCTTAACAGTTCCTAAATCAATTCACGAAATGGTCAAATCTGCTGGATTTAAATTGTTTCGGTTTGACATTTTCCAAACAGCCTCGGGTGCGCTACGAAAATAAATTATAAAAAATCGAATTTTATCTCAAATGTTTCATCCAGGCCAACAGTCAGTAAATTAGAGCCATATAATTACACACTGGTAGCAGAAAAAATATCCACCGAGTGGTTTCTGAGCTATTTATCTGAATAGCCTGGACCTCGCCAGGCTAAACTAACAAAACTCCGCCTTCTGTTCTCTGATTGGTCCGGTCAAAAATCTACCGGAGAAATCGTTCTCTATAGGAGAAGTCCCAGACCCTAGTACAAAGCGAAGTGAAGGACAAGGGTCTGGTTTTAACCAGGCTAGTATTTTACTAAAAGACAGATTGTAATTTTAAAAATAAATAAACAAAGAACAGATTGTAATTAAAAAATAAACAAACAAAGAACATATTGTAATTTAAAAAATAAACAAACAAAGAACAGATTGTAATTTTAAAAATAAATAAACAAAGAACAGATTGTAATTAAAAAATAAACAAACAAAGAACATATTGTAATTCAAAAAATAAACAAACAAAGAACAGATTGTAATTTTAAAAATAAACAAACAAACAACAGATCACAGGTGGAATCTTCAAAGGAAAGTCATCAAAGGAACAATGATCCATAGTGTCTTTGTGACATCATGATGATGTCACAAAGACAGCTTGGATCAAAGGATGCATCATGATGCCATGATGTCATCATGTGACATCATGGCATCATTGTTTATAAACCAGAACGCTTCTCTTCAGCTCATTTCACTCAAACCTCTTCACAGAGAAGGATTGTTTTAGTGTAGCAAAAGTTTTTGACAGTGGATTTTGGAAAATGTCTTATCAGAGACAACCCAATCCTAGACGAGGCAGGAACCAGGGAGCCCGGATGGAGCAACCGTCGGTCTATCACGAGATCGACAGGCTGAACGCCCTTCTCAATGAAGAAAGGGGACGGTCGTTCAACGCGAACCATCGTGCAAACCAACTGTGGGAAGAGCTTCAGGACACCAAGGCCCAGTTGGACAAGCAGAAAAACCTCAAAGAGGTCTTTATTAAAAAAGAAAAGGAGGTTCGGCAACAATACGAGAGACTGCAGAAGTATACTGATGCAGAAACTCTAAGTTGTGCCAAGATTGGCTCCCAGGTACAGAGTTCTATCAAGCAAAAGAAGAAGAAGCTCCTTCAGCAGGATTATGAGGAACTCAAAGTGGCTCACGTGACCAGCCAACAAAAGTTTTTGTCTGAACTCCGGCTGGAGAAAGACAAAACGGAGGCTCTCCAGCGGCTGCTGGATGAAGCCAAACGCCTGACTGATGAACAGAGCAGCAGACACCAAGTGGAAGTCGCCTCACTTCATCAGCAGGTTGTGGCTTTACAAGATCAGGCCACGGAAAACAAGTTTCAGCTGGATCTTCTGAAAATATCCATGGAGAAGGAGATCCAGGCTCTGCGTACAATTTCAGAAGATGCAGAGCGCAAATTGAAACGAGATCTTGAGCTAATGTCAACGTCCTATGACCAGCTCAAAGTGGCTCACGTCGTGAGCCAAGAGAAGTTTTCTTTGGAACTCCGGCTGGAGAAAGAGAAAACTGAGGCTCTCCAGCGGCTGCTGGATGAAGCTAAACTGGTAACTGATGATCTGAGCAGCAAATACCAGCTGGAATTTGCCTCACTTCATCAGCAGGCTGTGACATTACAGAATCAGGTCACAGAAACTGAGCGCCAGCAGGATCTTCTGAAACTGACCATGGAGGTGGAGATCCAGGCTCTGTGTCAGGTCGCAGAGGACGCAGAGTTGAAGCAGAAACAAGAGCTGGAACAAATGTCAACATCCTACGACCAACTCAAAGTCAGCAATGGCTTGGATGTTGAGGCGCTTAAAGTCGTGTCGAAAACGTTTTTAAGCCAGCTCAACGAAGAGATTCAGGCTTCGGTCCAGACCACATCCCTGCCCGAGATGACCGAGGTTCAGCCCAGAGAGACAAAGAAATCTTTCTGGAAGAAAACACGACATTTCTTTGGTCTCCGAAAGCCTGACAGTTGGAAGAAAAATAAAAACGCTTCCAACTGAATGCTCTTCCCTTCACGGACTCAGACTCAGACACACAGACCTCACACACACACACAAACACAGACTTTTACAACACCGACCAGTGACTTTAAATTTGTTTTGGATTATCTTTTTTTTTTTTTTAACTGCAGCACGGTGATGACAGCCGACTCTGTTACCGTCGTGCCGTGTAGGTTTTTCACCGGAAACTATGGTTAAGCTCTATACAAGTACAGTCCATTTACCACAGTTTAGAAAAATTTATTCACTGGTCATCACATAGACATAGACACAGACATAGACACAGACTCAGACATAGACACAGACATAGACACAGACTCAGACAGACATAGACACAGACATCCCCCCACCCCTTCCCCTCACCCCGGTGAATCGCCACCTTATCGTGGTGGAGGTGTTTGCGTGTCCCAGTGATCCCAGAAGTCCTGTTGGTGCGGACAAAGTGAGGGACCAGACTAAGAGCGATTCAGAAACTTTTGTCTTTGTTATGTTTATTATTGAAAAACATGGACGGAAAAGCCAAAAATACCAAAACTCATAGCAGGAATGTTTCGGTTCAGTTCAAAAACACCTTATTAATCCCAAAGGGAAATTAAATGTTGTAACTCATCCTGGTTTTATTAAAAGTTGCTAAACATGATGGCATAAACATAACATAACAAGCTAGGAGGAACACTGCTGTTAAAATGTTTTTTTTTTTTAAATGCATTGAAACTGTTTTATATAAAACAGTACCTTAAAAATGCTCTAAACATCTTTGAGTCCCAATTAAATTTTGTCCATAGTAATGCAATTAATCATGGTTAATCAAAAAATATTGTGATTAATCACAATTTCAATGTTTAATATTTTCCCAGCATTATTTTTTTAAACAAGTATTCCAGCACACAATCTATTTGCAATGGGATCAGGTGAAAGGAAGCAAAAAGAGGTATAAAACCTGGCCTGATTGTTTGGGTTTCTAGGGTGCAGAGAGAGAGTGTACATGATACATATATTTATGAATATATATATACATATATGGCCACAGCTTTTTTAGCGATGGTGGTGCAGTGGTGAGCATAGCTGCCTTCCAAGCAGTTGACCTGGGTTCGATTCCCAGCCATCGCAGTCAAAGCCCATGTATGTTAGCATGTGGGAGGTCATTGCCCCAGTGCCATAATTATGGGGTTGCCCATTGCAGCCCAGGGTTGGGTACGAAGTAGGGATGGGTCCGTGCCGATATCTGTATTGGCCTCCAATACCAGCATCATTTACGCATCAGATTTTTTCAATCCAAACTGCAGATTTCCGATCCATGATGCATGTGTGTCTATTGAAACGTCTCCACATATCAGCAGTGGCGGCTCCTCATATGTCCATCAGGGGGGGCTATTTTCTCAACAACAAAAAAATAACGTTTCAAGTTTTTATGGTGTTATCAAATGCAGATTAAAACAAGGTCAACAGTACAATGAAATGCTCACAATGAGAAGAACCTATTTGACTCACTAAAACAACAAAGAACAAACAAAAATATATAAAAATAAATAATATATATAAATTATAGAAAGGAAAATAAGTGAGATTAAAACATTTCTGCATTTCTACTTGCAAGAGGCTTTGTTTTTATTCTCCAGATCAGTACAGTGTTAAGAAATGGTAAAACACCACCAGTGACATTCATAATATAAAATTATTAATGTTTGATAATTTTTTATGAGCAAATTAAAATAAATGTAGCCATCAGAGCAGGGGCGGCCGGCAGATAGCGAGCGCCAGGGCGTCGCCCCACTGGAAGTTCTGGACCATTTTACATTGAATACTTTTTTTTAAATGAAATAATAAAATGAAAATATTTCGAAATATATGCATGTATGTCTTTAGTTGTGTAGGATAAATATTTTATGAGTAATGATGAGTTATATTGTTTGTTTCAAAAAATGTTTTCTGATTGGTGACGTATTTCCGGTCCTGGGGGCGCTCTTATCTTATCCATTGACTCTCGTTGTAAGAAAATCTTCCATGGCACATTTTTATCTGTATAAATACTTAATAATTCAATGTTAATATGAGCTAGTTACTTGCAAGGGGCTTTGTTTTCATTCTCCAGATCAATACAGTGTTAAGAAATAGTATAACACCAATAGTGACATCTATTTAGTATATAAAATTATTAATATTTGATCATTTTTATAAGCAAATTGAAATAAATGTAGCCATCAGAATCCAATACTGAACAATAACCAGGCGGCTAGTGTTAGCATGCTAACAAACAAACAAAGAAAAAACAAACTCACCACTTCCCACTTGCAGTCAGCTGAAGGCTTTTTTCACAGAGCCATCTAATATCTGAGAGGCATATCAGTCAGAAATGCAGATATTAGATAAAGGGCTTTCAATGATTTAACACTTACCTGAGCAAGCCTGCTTGAGTCACTGCACGGCTCTGTAATCCCAGACAACAAAATTAAAAAATACTGGACCGGAAGTACATTGTTCTGTACGAACAGCTCACGTTGGACTGTCCAGGGCGTAGAAAAATGCGCCCAGAATGTCCCATTGTTTAGTAACATTGTGGCATAAGTACGCATGCGTCAGTTATAACGACAGTCAATGGATAAGATAAGAGCGCCCCCAGGACCAGAAATATGTCACCAATCAGAAAACGTTTTTTGAAACAAACAATATTTCAACCTGAAGAGACTCACAAAACGAGAGAGAGAATACAATTAAAATGTTTTATTGATTAAGGTTTCTTTGGCGCTCGGGCCCCGGCGGAGGGCATGCATGCCGGACTGCTGAGAGCTTGAATGTACGGCATAGGGAGATAGATTATGGATATCTACCCCCCCACCCCGGGACCCAAACCCGGGGTGGAGACGGGACCGCAGACGTCCAATCCATCCCACCGGTACGTGAATGCCGGCCAGCCAGCGGCCGACGGCACCGGCCAACCCTGAGACGAACACCAGCGCAGAACCTCCATCCTGAGCAAGCACGAAGCGACAGTGGGAAGGAAAAACTCCCTCGAGAGGAAGAAACCTCCAGCAGAACCAGGCTCAGGACAAGCGGCCATCTGCCATGACCGGCTGGGTCGCAGGGAACAGGAAGCAGGAACGCACACAGCAGCAGGACCAAGACGAAGGCGAGCAGGACAACCCCAGGCGGCGGAGGCGGGACGAAGAACAGGGGAGAACCGAGGAACCAGAAACCCCGGGAGGAGACGGGGAGGTGGAGGGAGGCGACTAGACTGGCAACGGGCAAACAGGAAGAGCTGAGGAAAGGGCGCCTTATATCCAGGTGGACAGTTGATGAGTGATTCGATGCAGCTGTGAGTCCTGCCATTGTTGAATTTGCGTCTTCAACTTCATAACTCATCATTACTCATGAACTATTTATCCTACACAACTAAGAACATATATGCATATATATATTTTTTTATTTTATGATTTCATATATATATATTTTTTTTTTCAGTATTCAATGTAAAATGGTCCAGAACCTCCAGTGGGGTGGCACCAGATAGATAGATAGATAGATAGATAGATAGATAGATAGATAGATAGATAGATAGATAGATAGATAGATAGATAGATAGATAGATAGATAGATAGATAGATAGATAGATAGATAGATAGATAGATAGATAGATAGATAGATAGATAGATAGATAGATAGATAGATAGATAGATAGATAGATAGATAGATAGATAGATAGATAGATAGATAGATAGATAGATAGATAGATAGATAGATAGATAGATAGATAGATAGATAGATAGATAGATAGATAGATAGATAGATAGATAGATAGATAGATAGATAGATAGATAGATAGATAGATAGATAGATAGATAGATAGATAGATAGATAGATAGATAGATAGATAGATAGATAGATAGATAGATAGATAGATAGATAGATAGATAGATAGATAGATAGATAGATAGATAGATAGATAGATAGATAGATAGATAGATAGATAGATAGATAGATAGATAGATAGATAGATAGATAGATAGATAGATAGATAGATAGATAGATAGATAGATAGATAGATAGATAGATAGATAGATAGATAGATAGATAGATAGATAGATAGATAGATAGATAGATAGATAGATAGATAGATAGATAGATAGATAGATAGATAGATAGATAGATAGATAGATAGATAGATAGATAGATAGATAGATAGATAGATAGATAGATAGATAGATAGATAGATAGATAGATAGATAGATAGATAGATAGATAGATAGATAGATAGATAGATAGATAGATAGATAGATAGATAGATAGATAGATAGATAGATAGATAGATAGATAGATAGATAGATAGATAGATAGATAGATAGATAGATAGATAGATAGATAGATAGATAGATAGATAGATAGATAGATAGATAGATAGATAGATAGATAGATAGATAGATAGATAGATAGATAGATAGATAGATAGATAGATAGATAGATAGATAGATAGATAGATAGATAGATAGATAGATAGATAGATAGATAGATAGATAGATAGATAGATGATGATGATATGATGATAGATAGATAGATAGATAGATAGATAGATAGATAGATAATAATAATTATTCAATTTATAACGCACTTTTCATTACTGAAAATCTCAAAGTGCTACACATATATTGAATGCTACACACATTCATAAACCGGTGGCGGCAGACTACCATGCAAGGTGCTTTCCAGTCCTACCGGGAGCAACTCAGGGTTAAGTGTCTTGCCCAAGGACACAACGACACATGGTGCGGGTCCCGGGAGTCGAACCGCCAACTTTCCGATCGGGAGACGACTGCCCTTACCACTACACCACGGCCGCCCCGATAGATAGATAGATAGATAAAGATGCGGGACATTTACTGACTGTATGTGCTGATATGAAACACCAACAGTGAAACTGAAGCCCTTTTTGGAGGAGAGGACCTGATGACATCAGTGCAACGTTGGCTAAACATGATTTAAATTGTTACACATTTGATACAAATCAATTATTCTTATATCATTATTATTATTATTATTATTATTATTATTATATCAATAATTATTTTATTTTAGACAAGTTATACCTTGATTAATCCTTATTGCTTAATCAAGTCTAAAACTACATCTTGGAAATAGTTTTATTCAAAATATTATTCTTTGTTATTTGTGTTTTTATTGTTGTATTTTGTATTCTATTTTTTATCGTTACAGTATTTTAGTAGCCTGGTTAAAACCAGACCCTTGTCCTTCACTTCGCTTCGTACTAGGGTCTGGGACTTCTCCCATAGACAAGGATTTCTCCGGTAGATTTTTGACCGGACCAATCAGAGAACAGAAGGCGGAGTTTTGAACGACGTCGACTGACGTCGTCAGTTAAAATGGCTGCCGCCACGAAGGAATTTTCAAGAAAACAAGGTAAAAAACTATTATTTCTTTGCTGAGAAAAAATACATTTCTTAGCTGAAGTTATATCAGAAGTGTTCCTGAGCTTAACAGTTCCTAAATCAATTCACGAAATGGTCAAATCTGCTGGATTTAAATTGTTTCGGTTTGACATTTTCCAAACAGCCTCGGGTGCGCTACGAAAATAAATTATAAAAAATCGAATTTTATCTCAAATGTTTCATCCAGGCCAACAGTCAGTAAATTAGAGCCATATAATTACACACTGGTAGCAGAAAAAATATCCACCGAGTGGTTTCTGAGCTATTTATCTGAATAGCCTGGACCTCGCCAGGCTAAACTAACAAAACTCCGCCTTCTGTTCTCTGATTGGTCCGGTCAAAAATCTACCGGAGAAATCGTTCTCTATAGGAGAAGTCCCAGACCCTAGTACAAAGCGAAGTGAAGGACAAGGGTCTGGTTTTAACCAGGCTAGTATTTTACTAAAAGACAGATTGTAATTTTAAAAATAAATAAACAAAGAACAGATTGTAATTAAAAAATAAACAAACAAAGAACATATTGTAATTTAAAAAATAAACAAACAAAGAACAGATTGTAATTTTAAAAATAAATAAACAAAGAACAGATTGTAATTAAAAAATAAACAAACAAAGAACATATTGTAATTCAAAAAATAAACAAACAAAGAACAGATTGTAATTTTAAAAATAAACAAACAAACAACAGATCACAGGTGGAATCTTCAAAGGAAAGTCATCAAAGGAACAATGATCCATAGTGTCTTTGTGACATCATGATGATGTCACAAAGACAGCTTGGATCAAAGGATGCATCATGATGCCATGATGTCATCATGTGACATCATGGCATCATTGTTTATAAACCAGAACGCTTCTCTTCAGCTCATTTCACTCAAACCTCTTCACAGAGAAGGATTGTTTTAGTGTAGCAAAAGTTTTTGACAGTGGATTTTGGAAAATGTCTTATCAGAGACAACCCAATCCTAGACGAGGCAGGAACCAGGGAGCCCGGATGGAGCAACCGTCGGTCTATCACGAGATCGACAGGCTGAACGCCCTTCTCAATGAAGAAAGGGGACGGTCGTTCAACGCGAACCATCGTGCAAACCAACTGTGGGAAGAGCTTCAGGACACCAAGGCCCAGTTGGACAAGCAGAAAAACCTCAAAGAGGTCTTTATTAAAAAAGAAAAGGAGGTTCGGCAACAATACGAGAGACTGCAGAAGTATACTGATGCAGAAACTCTAAGTTGTGCCAAGATTGGCTCCCAGGTACAGAGTTCTATCAAGCAGAAGAAGAAGAAGCTCCTTCAGCAGGATTATGAGGAACTCAAAGTGGCTCACGTGACCAGCCAACAAAAGTTTTTGTCTGAACTCCGGCTGGAGAAAGACAAAACGGAGGCTCTCCAGCGGCTGCTGGATGAAGCCAAACGCCTGACTGATGAACAGAGCAGCAGACACCAAGTGGAAGTCGCCTCACTTCATCAGCAGGTTGTGGCTTTACAAGATCAGGCCACGGAAAACAAGTTTCAGCTGGATCTTCTGAAAATATCCATGGAGAAGGAGATCCAGGCTCTGCGTACAATTTCAGAAGATGCAGAGCGCAAATTGAAACGAGATCTTGAGCTAATGTCAACGTCCTATGACCAGCTCAAAGTGGCTCACGTCGTGAGCCAAGAGAAGTTTTCTTTGGAACTCCGGCTGGAGAAAGAGAAAACTGAGGCTCTCCAGCGGCTGCTGGATGAAGCTAAACTGGTAACTGATGATCTGAGCAGCAAATACCAGCTGGAATTTGCCTCACTTCATCAGCAGGCTGTGACATTACAGAATCAGGTCACAGAAACTGAGCGCCAGCAGGATCTTCTGAAACTGACCATGGAGGTGGAGATCCAGGCTCTGTGTCAGGTCGCAGAGGACGCAGAGTTGAAGCAGAAACAAGAGCTGGAACAAATGTCAACATCCTACGACCAACTCAAAGTCAGCAATGGCTTGGATGTTGAGGCGCTTAAAGTCGTGTCGAAAACGTTTTTAAGCCAGCTCAACGAAGAGATTCAGGCTTCGGTCCAGACCACATCCCTGCCCGAGATGACCGAGGTTCAGCCCAGAGAGACAAAGAAATCTTTCTGGAAGAAAACACGACATTTCTTTGGTCTCCGAAAGCCTGACAGTTGGAAGAAAAATAAAAACGCTTCCAACTGAATGCTCTTCACGGACTCAGACTCAGACACAGACACACAGACCTCACACACACACACACAAACACAGACTTTTACAACACCGACCAGTGACTTTAAATTTGTTTTGGATTATCTTTTTTTTTTTTTTTACTGCAGCACGGTGATGACAGCCGGCTCTGTTACCGTCGTGCCGTGTAGGTTTTTCACCGGAAACTATGGTTAAGCTCTATACAAGTACAGTCCATTTACCACAGTTTAGAAAAATTTATTCACTGGTCATCACATAGACACAGACATAGACACAGACATAGACACAGACTCAGACAGACATAGACACAGACATAGACACAGACTCAGACAGACATAGACACAGACATCCCCCCACCCCTTCCCCTCACCCCGGTGAATCGCCACCTTATCGTGGTGGAGGTGTTTGCGTGTCCCAGTGATCCCAGAAGTCCTGTTGGTGCGGACAAAGTGAGGGACCAGACTAAGAGCGATTCAGAAACTTTTGTCTTTGTTATGTTTATTATTGAAAAACATGGACGGAAAAGCCAAAAATACCAAA
>JBBPBX010087496.1:0-14689 GCA_038048925.1 Garcialebias charrua
GACGCCCTCACACAGATTAGAACTTCACACCTTCACAGAAGCTGTGTTCAACTGGCTGTGGACAAAAACAAGTCCGAGTGTAATCAGATTCCTCTTCCTGTTGTTCGAAGGGAACTGCACTCTTTATCACCAAGACTGAAAGGAAGCCCCCACTCTTTCGTGTGACGGATGCTCCTTTGTTATTAACGAGAGACACGTAAAACCCATGCAGCAGTCAGACAGCACGTGACATGCCTCTACGTGCTGATCCAAAGCTGTCTTTAAAATTAATTCGGGATCCGGTCAGTTTGCCTGGCACCAGAGCTTCATTGAAGCCAAGGGCCAATGGTCTAGGCCACTCCACTAAAAGGACTGGAGTAAGGAGGTCTGCTCGCCTACGTGGCCTGCAGCTCCACAATTTGGAGGAAGATAATAATAATTCTCCTCTAAACCTGTCTAATGGAGATGACAGGTTGTACCCGTCCTCAATTATCCCTGAGCAGGACAACTCGGGGACAAGCTGCCTCCTCCCAAACCTGGTGGACACCCAGGGGCTGTTGGCCTCTGGATCACCAGAGGAGGCGCTGCGGCCACCTAGGCCAAAAACTACCAAAAGTCTCAGCTTGTTGGCTGAAAGAAACAGGCTGATGGCGGCAGGCCTGCCGGAAAACGTGGTATTAACCATACAGAATGCTCGTGCAGGGTCAACACAATCTTTATACGCTCAGAAATTGCGTATTTTCGAGGCCTGGTGCTCAGAAATAAATATTGTTTCTTATGCATGCAACCTGGTCCAAATCCTGACCTTCCTTCAGGATCTCTTGGAGAAAGGTCGTTCTCATTCAACGATTAAAGTCTTCCTTTCAGCTATTTCTGCTTGTCATGAAGGCTGGGGAAACAGCACACCCAATCATAATAAGATTTATGAAGGGTGTTCTTCGATCTAAACCACCCAGCAGGATCCTGACTCCTGGTTGGGACCTCGGTTTGGTCTTGGGGGCTCTATGCGACCCCCCATTCGAGCCATTGAGTGAGACTACGATAGATCTACTATCTTATAAAACGGCCTTACTCCTGGCACTTTGCTCGGCGAAACGCGTGGGTGACCTCCACGCATTATCTGTACATCCAATGTGTACCAGATTCGCCCCAGACGGGTCAAAGGTCACACTGAGGCCTAATCTCGCATACATCCCCAAGGTCTGGACCCTGAACTATAGGAGTCTAGACTTTGATCTCTCCTCTTTTCCACCTGCCTCTGTCCTGAACCAGGATCAGGAAAGGCTACAGGCTCTCTGCCCAGTGAGGGCTTTACGCACCTACATGCAGAGAACAGCCGAATGGAGAAGAACAAATCAACTGTTTGTCTGCTTTGCAGCACCTGCTACCGGGAGAGCCCTATCAAAACAACGCCTCTCACACTGGGTGACTGAGGCCATTAAGAGGGCCTACAGTAGCAAAGGTCAGCAGGCACCCTCTGGAGTGCATGCTCACTCCACTAGGGGCCTTGCCACTTCCTGGTCATTGTTCAAGGGTGTACCAGTTGCAGACATCTGCGCTGCTGCGAATTGGAGCTCCTTGAATACTTTTGCAAGGCATTACAGTTTGGATGTTACTGCAGGTGACGTCACTCAGGCTGTTCTTTCTAACATTCAGTAGAAAGTAGCCTTGGGATGCCTACTGATCAGAGGCAGACGTTCACTCTAGCATGCATTTTACTGAGCATTTCAAGGGCGTGAATGGATTACGTTCCCATAGCAAGTATGTTGCACCGAGAGAACATGACTGAAAGGGAACTGAAAGTTATGCACCATAACTCATGTTCCCTGAAGGAAGGGAACGAGGTGCAACATAACTGGCCCTTTTCAATGCTGAAAGCTCGGTGAAGTGCACTTTTCAGAGGAAGATGGAGGGGCGCACGCCGCTTAAGTAGCCAGAGGGCGGGGCCTCTGGCGCGGCAGTGACGCCCCTAGCCGTAAAGGCGTGAGTGTATTCCTTCAGGTAATCGCGCGGGGGCGCAATTCCCATAGCAAGTATGTTGCACCTCGTTCCCTTCCTTCAGGGAACATGAGTTATGGTGCATAACTTTCAGATTTATATTGGATATGTACTGGATTTATATTGGATATGTACTGGATTTATATTGGATGTATACTGGATATGTACTGGACATGTACTGGTTGTATACTGGATATGTACCAGATATGTACTGGATTTATACTGGCTATATAGGAAGGTGCTATACAAATAAAGTTTATTATTATTATTATTATTATTATTATTATTATTATATACTGGACATGTATTATAAATATGCTGAAGAGGAATCTCTCCAGCCAAGACCTGAAGTGCAGACTTTCCTTCTTGTGGTTTGGTGGAAATGTTAACCACACTTTTACAAACTTTATAACATTTTCTCTTTTAGTCAAAGTTTTAAATATAATTGTGACTCAGATTCAGACACTAATCAGACCAGGATCCTGGTCTCATGTGATGATAGAACTGCCCAGACAGGAAGTAGCTTTGTTTCCACTGAAGTTTGGAAACTATCGGACTGTGTTCAGGTCCAGTCTGACGGGGTCCAGTCAACTCCTCTCACCCTGGCTGTGTTCTGGAACTGTACCCCGAGCACAACAGACCTGCGAGTAGACTACAGGTACAACCCTGGTTCCATGGCCTCGCCTGGTCCCCTCACCAATGTGCAGGTCTTGGTGCCTGTTGATGGGGGAGTCACCAACATGCAGTCTCTGCCCAGCTGTATATGGTAAGATCAATGTTGAGCACCACACCAACGGGCAGTTCTCTGTTCTAAACAGACTTTGACTGTTTTTGTTATTGTCTTGTAGGAACTTGGAGCAGAATAAATGTCTTTGGAAGCTAAGCGACATCTCCGAAAAATCTGAAAATGAAGGTGAGGACCATTTTATTTATTACAAATTTGTTTGCCTTGAGAGTTTAATATTTGTAATGTGAACAGAGATTCAAAAAACTTTCTTCACCAGCACAATGTGAACAGAGCCTAAAATCAAGACATATTTAAAAAAAACACACACACAAAAAAAACTAGGTGAATTCCCTTTTCCAAAAATTATGTCTGAGGTTAGCCCTCGATTTGGAGGTTTAGCTTTTAAATTGTTGGCTCCTTGTGAAAATGATTTTTCTCTAGCATACATTTCATCTTTGAAGTTTTTGTTTAAATATCGTTAAATGCTCTTAATGTGAGTCTTGTTATACTTCTCATGTTCAAATGTCTGTAGACTGTCAATTCACAAACTCAACAAAATGCTGCAGAGTTACTGACCAGACCAAGCCAAAGGCCAGAGTGTCTCAGCGGTTTATAAATCCTGTGTAGTTTTGTCCAGAACTGTTTCAGTGTGCTTTATGTTGAGCCAACAGGAGGCTGGTTAGACGTCCTTTCTAATCCATCTCGGATGATTGAACTGCAAATGCATACATGAAATGGTTTTGCATGTCATTTACTTCCTCAGTAGACACACACAAGCACACAGTGGGCTGTTAGATCAGTGTCCGCTGAATAAAAAGGACTAACTCTCTGGCCCCTCTGTTTTCATGTCTGGAGAACATCAAGCCTGGATGGCTGTGAACTTCTTAAAGTTCAGTGAGGGAAAGACTGAGGTGATGGTCTTTGGAAGCTCCACTCAGACTCCCAGTGTAGATGGTTGTTCCTTGGCCCAGTACATAAGGTCAACTATTACAAACCTGACGGTTAAAGTCGATGCTGGACTAAAATTAGAAAATCATGTCAGAGCAGTTGTTAATCTAGTTGTTTCCATCTGAGGCAGCCAAAGTGAAGCCGATTCTTTCTAAGCAGCATTTTGAAACAGTAGTTCACGTCTTTGTGACCACTCTGCTGGACTACTCTATACAGGAATCAGTGATTCATGTATGTCATCTTCAGAGAGTACAGAACGCTGCTGCACAACTTTTAACTGGCACTCAAAATGTGACCACATTTCTCCTATTTTAGCCTCCCTGCACTGGTTGCTCGTACATTCCAGGATTCATTTAAAAATTCATTTAAAAATTATTTTATTTGCTTTTATGACCACAGATGCCAAATTCACTTTTTAATGCTTTTTTTTACTTTACTTTGGGTATTTACTTCTTAAAAAAAACAGTCCTAGGGCCAAAGAAATGCACCCAGTGGTATATTTACTCTAAGTAGATTTATTTTTCAGGGATATAAATGTCTCGTTTTCAAATCCTGCGGTTTGTCACCTCAGCTGGGATATCGCTAAAGTTTGTTTGTTTATTTGTTAGTTCATTCATTTTATAATATGAAATACATCAATTAACATATTCATAATAGAAAAAAATATAAAATAAAATAAAATGAAAGGTAGCAGATGAAGAATACATCTTATTAAATCTGCTCCTTATTCATCTAATAACAGTTCAAACACTATTTTCTATAATATCAAAATAAGTAAATAACTCAAGTCAATTTTCAATTCACATATATCACACATTAAATTAGATTCCCTGATGCATGCTCAATAATCCAGGTAGAAAAATCTAAAAAAGCTAAGTCTGGTCCTCTGGACATTCAAAAAAACAAAACAAAGCAAAAAAACAACAACTGTAGAAACGTTTCGTCTTTCGTCCGAAAGACTTCCTCAGTCTGAGAAGCTGTGTCTTCTTCTTTTAGTTTAATGGCGGATTGCAAACAACGTTCTGGTGCATACCGCCACCTACTGAGCAAAGAGTGTGTAGCTCATGGCCTCCTATTCCTATATTCTACTTTTAATATTAATGTTATGAAGATAAATGAACAACTCTTTTCTAACATATTTTATTTTATCTGTATAAGTGAGAAAATAATGTCAGTGTCTCTGCTGTATTGAACGCCTTTTTTTTTTGACTAGCCATCTTTTTTGTGTATGTCCTAATTATATTGGGATATGTTAATAAATGTATTTTTTCCTAAAGTTAAAAGTCGTTAAAGAGCAAAATTTTCCTTATGCTTTAGATGAGAAAGAGTCCATGTAACACACATTGTCTGGAAAGTAAAATAGTTCAAATCAGTGATGCTGTTCTGAGTCTATCACTAAATCAGAAAACTGTAAAAAGCCCCTCCTAAATTCACTGTTGGTGGTTATTAAAATGTCACCTGTTCATTGGATAAAGTTAATATTCTTGTTTTTATACATGCATTTGAGTGTCAGCATTGTTTAGTAAAATGGTAGCCTGGCCCTCGCCTTCCTGCACAGCTCCGCTCAATTCTCATTTCCCTTCACTGCACAGTCTGGGACTGCACCCACCCACAAGGATTTCTCCGGTAGATTTTTGTTCGGACCAATCAGAGAACAGAAGGGGTGGAGTTTTGGACCCTAACCCACGCCCCCACCAGTCCCAGCGCGCAGAGCCCTATAAAAGGGCTCTGCCAGCGCTCAGTCAGCGAGCAGCGGCATGTTCTCATTCAAAGCGATGCAAAGCGATGCAGGATTGTTTTATATGTGACACAAATTTATTAATTTCCCCTTCTTAATCCCTTATCTGGAGTTTTCTTTTGTTTTGTTTTTTCCCAAAAGTTAAGTAATCGCTCCCTCGTCCTCCTTCTCCTCCACCCTCCTGCTGAGTAAAATGAACACGGAAATGCCTCAGGTTGTCACGAGAATTAAACTCGGGTTTTAGTTGCTGACCGAGTCCCATCAGATTTTCTGGTGTTTTGGTGAGCTGGACCAGCGATCCATGGTTTGATTTTATTGTATTAAAACGTTTTATAACATAAACACAGAATTTGCGCAGCGAGAGAAACGCTGCAAGAGGCGGAGCAGCTGTCAGTCAAGTTCACCAGAGCACGGCATCATTCAAAGCGATGCAGAACTGTTTTATATGTGACACAAATTTATTAATTTCCCCTGCTTAATCCCTTATCTGGAGTTTTTTGTTTTTTTTCTCCCAAAAGTCAAGTAATCGCTCCCTCGACCTCCTTCTCCTCCACCCTCCTGCTGAGTAAAATGAACACGGAAATGCCTCAGGTTGTCACGAGAATTAAACTCGGGTTTTAGTTGCTGACCGAGTCCCTGCAGATTTTCTGGTCTTTTGGTGAGCTGGACCAGCGATCCATGGTTTGATTTTATTGTATTAAAACGTTTTATAACATATAAACACAGAATTTGCGCAGCGAGAGAAACGCTGCAAGAGGCGGAGCAGCTGTCAGTCAAGTTCACCAGAGCACGGGGGGTGGCTCTGAGGGGAGGGAGCAGAATGCTTTCCCTGTTCAAAATATCCAATGGTTTTGTTCCTAAGCAGAGGCCACGCCTCCAGCAAGAAACGTTTTTCAATGGGAAAAGTCCAGACCCTAGTCCGAAGCGAAGTGAAGGACAAGGGTCTGGTTTAAACCAGGCTAGTAAAATGGCATGTTGTGTTACAAATAAAACTAAAAAAACAAAAACAAAATAACAGTCAGTTGCACCCCTAAAGTCACTGTGATAAATTGTCACATTAATTTCATTATCTTAGCCACAGGAGTGAGTTTAAAAACAGGATGATGTCTATATGAACTAGTTGAATGAGGTGTCTCTAAAATATCCTGATACATGATCAATAATTTAAAAAAAAATTTAATCTGTCCACAGGACCTGACTTTATTTTGTTAGATGTCTCTAAAATAGTTATTGAATCAAGTGTTTACATGTAGGTAAATATAGATGTTTAACAACTTGTTAAAATACACCAGAATGCAGGAAATGGCATCTACTTTCTTCAAAAATGTTCTGACAAAACATTTTAAGAAATAAGTTTTTACTGTTAGTAAAATGTTCTGCTGTATTTGGCTTGCTGCTGCTGTTTGTTAATTTTTTGGTTGACACAATCTTTCCTATTTATGTCCTCATTAAATTATGTTAGTAAATGACTTTTACCTGAGGCATGTTAAAAAAAAAAATACAAAATCTTTCGGGGGGGGGGGGCGTCGCGCAACGTTTGTCACCTTTTTCATCCCTTCTGAGTTTGCAGGTATGATAAAAGACGTGACGGTTGTTTTTCCTGATTTTTTGTTTAAATGTTCTTAATTTCATGTGTACAGCACTTTATTGCAGCTGTGGTTGTTTTAAATGGCTTTATAAATAGAGTATAATTGTTATTTTTACGTTTTAGTTCAATTTTTAGCGTATTAGCGATCGCTCCCAACGAGCAGCCGGCAGCCGTAAAACGAGCAGTGACCATGCAACGAGCGGAGTAAAGCAGGCGGAGATTGGATATGCCGGCGAAGGGACCATCTGCCGCCGGGAGCTCCTAGCTTTTGAGGACCGTGCTCCGATCAGAGGTTGCCTCATACGGATAAATTATCTGGAAACACTCGGTGAACTTTGTGTATGTGTCTGCGATCGCTCCCAAAGCGCCGCATGCAACGAGCGGAGCAGCGGAGCTAAGCGGGCGGAGGAGGAACGAGCTAACATTAGCCTCGGATTCGGGTGGGCTAATGCTAACAGGTGCAGCAAATGGCGGCGCGCGCATACGGCTTTCGGTAAGTTATCTTAAGCTAGCACTAGCCATTTCTAAAGTGCAAGAAATGCTAACGTAAACCCTTTGGAGGGCGGAGTTAATGTAAACAGATTTTTGAAGGGCGTGGCCTTCAGAGCTCATTATCATAAACAGCCTGTTCAGAACGGAAATGAGAAAAGGCAGAACTAAAAAGGGGATATTTTATTATCTAAGAATTATTTTGTGTATTAAATTGAATGAACATGGTCTGGATAGCCCACAGACATACCATAAAAATTTATGAAACCAATATTTGGTCTCCTTTAAAGCTCTAAATTAACTTGCCCCAACCTATCTGTCTGAGTTGCTACATCCGTACACACCCTCTGGGTCACTCAGGTCATGTGATCAGCTGCTCCTGAGTGTGCCAAAGACAAAGCGTAAGCTCAGAGGAGACCGTGCTTTTACTGTGGCAGCTCCTAAACTGTGGAACGACCTTCAACGAACACCATACTCTACCCTGTATGTTTTTAAGTCCCTTCTTAAAACCGTCTCCTCTCCCTGACCTTTGACACCATCTGAGATGTTGACTTTTAATCATTTTAATCATTTTTATTATCTGACTGTTATGATTGTTTTATTATGTGTACAACACTTTGGTCCTGTGGGTGTTTAAAGTGCTCTATAAATAAAGCTGGTATGATGTTACTGTGGATGGTTATGTAAAAATTACGATACATTCAGACTTCTGAACTGTATAATAATAATTATTATTATTATTATATACACCATAGGTGTTTTTTTATGACATTCTCCAGAGCCATTTGAGATGATTTTTGTCAAGTTCCATCCTAAAATTAATATCCTATCTACAGGTAGTCCCCGAATTACGAGCGCTCTGATCTACGAGGTTCCAGACTTACGAGCTGGCGAATTTTTGGAAAAAACGCAAAAAATACTGAGTTTTCATGTGTTTTTTCACCACAGTTAGTTAGCTAAGCATATGGACACACGTTTCCGATCATTTTTATGCACTCATAAGCAGTTTTTGGATGAAAATAGAGTGTTTGTAGTCGCGCTAGCGAAACCGTTCCAATTTACGAGCGAAATTCCGGATTTACGAGAGACATGGCGGCCGTTCCAAATTACGAGATTTCCGGTTTACGAGCGCCTCGTTGTAACGGATCTCACTCGTAAATCGGGGACTACCTGTATTTAATTTCTCTTTGGGATAAATAAAGTATTTTTGAGTTGAGTTGAATTGAAACGACTCACTGAACCAACTTTGTCAGAGCAAAGAGAGGAGACTTTCATCCACGTAACTCCTGGCACATAGTGTGACTTATGCCTGGTCCCCACTGCACAACTCGAAACGCGCCTGCCGCCCCCTTTTGGCCGCTGGTCACGGTCCCACTGGCCACTGAAGACCGTCTGATGACGCGCACTAGGGGGTGGCAGTGGGAGGGGTCAGAAGCTCGTTTTCCGGGTTCAGTTGTTGTGTTAACTGCACCTCCGAAGGTCTTTGATGAGATTAAAACGTTTTTTTTTTTATGTTTGGGGTGATCTACACTGAAGAGAACAGCAGCCTGTCAGCAGCAACTGTAAAAATGCCACGTTTATTACCGGAGTTTGGTTCCAATTCATGGAGGCTCGATCCGGTGAGTTTAAAAAGTCCAAAAAAAGTCCCGTTGTGGTTGTGTAATCAGATAGCAGAGGCTCTCTCGACTGTTTTCTGGACGCGTCGAGCCTCCAGAGATCGAATTTTATGGCGTTGGCAGTTCGACGCCGACGCGCGCGTGCGTGTGCAGGCTGCCCCCGCGCCGCTTCGATCACTTGAATCGCGCCGCTTCCCGGCTCGCCGTGACTCCACGCGTCTCCTCATAGACTTTGAATGTAAACCGGCCGCTTCAGCCGCCCAACAACGGGGCAGTGGGTAACAGGCGTTAGAAGATGATGATGTGACATAACGCTGCTCAGGCTCTGCTGCATGGATGTATGGGGTTACGTCAGATCAGGAGGAGGTCCTAGTTCAGACTTGACCCCATGTAGACCAAAGAGGTCCAGACCACCTATGAAGAGGATCTGAGGACACGTCCAATGCACGTTGAGGCCATTTTTATCTGTATTTAGTGGGATCCACATACAGCCACTAAGAACTGTTTTCCTCTGCTCATAGTCGTACTGCTAATGATCAGAAGGAAATTAAGTGTCGATGAGTTCACATATTTAGGTATTTTTTACCTTTACCTAAATCTTTTTATTAGGACTATAAAATATCATCTTTACTGTTCCAAGATGGCGCCCATGTACATGGCTGCGTATCCACCTCTCCTGTTGGTGTTCGGACTTTTTGTGTTTTGTTCGTTTTGCATTGGAGACATAAATGCACTTCTGGTTTATGATCGGAAGCAGCTTCTGGATCTACTATTTGTTGCCGCGGATGTCGCTGATTTGGGCCAGTATGAGCGTACCTCGGGGAGACCCCCTCTGCCCCCGTTGCTCGGTGACGAGCTGCCTGTTTACCTCCGTTGCTCTCGACGCCTGCCTGCACGGAGAAATTGATCGACACGGAGGAGGAAGCGCGGATCACGCGCGGGCCGGCTAGTGAAGCTCAAAGCCCTGCGTGTTGCGTCGCTGTCTTCAGCTGATGGTCTGGATTCTTATCACCAGCTTCCCGCGTGCACGGACCAGGAAAACAACGGGGATTTGCGGCCGGAGCAGCCCTTTGTTGGAAGCGAGCTGCGGGCGCGCGCTCGTCCACCAGCTGCTGGCTCATCAGCTGCTAGCTCATCAGCTGCTAGCTCGGATTACATCAAGATCTGTGTTGTCAATGCAAGATCTGTTTGCAACAAAACTTTCATTCTTAGCGATTACTTTGAAGATCAGGACTTGGACTTTCTCTGCATCACAGAGTCATGGATGTCGCCGGGTGAGTCTAGTGTATTGACAGAAATAATACCACCAAACTGTTTGTTTTTTAACGACCCGCGGCAGTCCGGTCATGGTGGTGGATTATTAACTATATTCAAATCGACTTTTAACTGTAAACAACTACCCATCCCAGTCCCCTGCTCTAGTTTTGAGCTGATTGTTTTTGAACTAGGCCATTCACCTGTAACTTTATGTGCTCTTGTTTACCATCCACATCGTTCTAAAGATTTCATCAGTGAGTTTTCTGATTTTCTGGCTGAAATTACAGCTAAATATTCTCGGGTCATCATTTTAGGCGACTTCAACTTGCATGTGTGTTGTCCTGAGAAGCCCATGGTTAAGGACTTTTTAGATTTATTGGACTCATTTAATTTAACACAACATGTGGACTCTCCCACCCAACAGCGCGGACACTTACTGGATCTTGTTTTAACATGTGATGTGACTGTTTCAAACCTTGAAATAGGAGACAATGTATTTTCAGACCATATGCCAGTCAAGTTTCAGTTCACCCTCCCCCATGTAACTCCTAAGACATGCATTCCTGCACGTAAAGGCAGGAATTTTAACCACTTAACTGCCGCACGTTTCACTGAGGTTTACAACAATGACATGTTAATTCAGCCCCCATTGTTCCTCTCCAGCACTGAGGAGCTGACAAACCAGTTTGACTCTGTTTGTTTAAGGGCTCTGGATCAAGTAGCTCCTATTAAATCTAGGAGACCAAAACTCAGAGCAGAACCGTGGCTGAATGACGTGACCAGAGCTGTTAGGCAACAATGTAGGAGGGCGGAGAGAAAATGGAAAAAAGACAGACTGCGGGTCTCTTTTCAGATGGTAAAAGAGAGTTGCCGCCGATATCAGAAAGCAGTAAAGACTACAAAATCCCAATACTTCTCTGATATCATTGCTGCAAACTCTCGCAATCCTCAAGTTCTGTTCTCAACCCTAAACTCTGTCCTCCACCTCACTGAACAATCACCCCTGGAAGTCTTGACTGAGCTGTGCGAGAACTTCCAACATTTCTTTTTGGATAAAATTGCGACCACCCGGCCTCTCATTTCTCCTCCAACTCATGATCCATCCATTCCACCTCAATCTGTTGCTATATTTGACTATTTTGAACCAATCTCTCTGTCCTCTCTAGAGCAGGTCATGTGCAACCTGAAACCTTCTGGTTCCCCCTTTGATGTGGTCCCCCCTCGGCTACTAAAGGAGGTTTTTCACACTCTAGGTCCCTCCATTCTCTCTATTGTAAATAGCAGTCTATCCTCGGGTGTGGTGCCAAAATCATTAAAACATGCTGCTGTTCAACCTCTCCTGAAAAAAACAAACCTCGACCCTTCAGTAGTATCCAACTTCAGGCCTGTCTCCAGACTCCCATTTGTATCTAAGCTCCTAGAGAAAATAGTTGAGTCCCAGTTGAAGTGCTTCCTGGAGGATCACGCTATCCCCGAGCTATTCCAATCTGGCTTCAAATCTCTCCACAGCACTGAGACTGCCTTACTGAAGGTTTTTAACGACATATTCCTATCCACAGACACTGGTTGTCTGTGCTGCTGGTCCTATTGGACCTCTCATCCGCGTTTGACACCATCGACCATGAGATCCTCATTGCTAGGTTGGAGCAATGGGTGGGCATCACAGGGTCAGCCCTCAATTGGTTCAGATCCTACCTCTCTGACAGATCCTTTTGTGTCTCCATCAATGATTTTAGCTCTGCAGTGGCGGCTCTTAAATGGGGGGTACCGCAGGGGTCCATCCTGGGTCCTCTCTTATTCTCCTTATACCTGCTGCCACTTGGTGCTATTTTCCAGAAACACAACATACCCTTCCACTTCTACGCCGATGACTGTCAAATTTATCTTCCCCTAAGACAAAATGGAACATGCTCTATTCAGCCTTTGCTCGACTGCCTGGCTGACATTAGGGACTGGATGGCTTTAAATTTCTTAAGTTTCACTGATAAGAAGTCTGAAGCCATACTGTTCCTTCCCAATGACACAACCTCGAACCACTGCATCGACCTTTCCGCTCTACCCCTGTCTGAAAAACAAAATGTCACGAATCTGGGAGTGATAATGGATCCCTCCATGAAACTCAACAGCCATGTAAATTTGATCGTTAAATCCTGTTTTTTCCAGCTGAGGCGACTGTCCAAGCTGAAGCCCATACTTTCCAAAAATAACCTGGAGACGGTAATTCACGTATTTATTACATCTAGGCTTGATTACTGCAATTCACTTCTGCTTGGCGTCAGTCAGGCCACCATTGCACGATTACAACTGGTTCAGAACGCAGCAGCCCGATTTTTAACCAGTACACGCAGAAGAGAGCACATTACACCAGTCTTGGCCTCCCTGCACTGGCTACCGGTTCATCTTAGAGTCCAGTTCAAAATTCTCCTGTACGTTTACAAATCACTGAACAGCCTCGCCCCCGCCTATCTCTCGGAGTTTATTCACCCATATGTCCCACCACGTGCTTTGAGGTCAGAGGACCAGGTACTTTTAAGAGTTCCAGTAACTCGCTTGAAGCGCAGAGGTGACAGGGCCTTCTCCGTAGCAGGCCTAAGGCTCTGGAATGAGTTACCTCTACCTGTCAGACAGGCCCCCTCCCTCACAGTTTTCAAATCCCGGTTAAAAACTCACTACTATTCTGTTGCTTTCAACACCAGCTCATATGTACTTGATCGTTTTATTTATGATCTGCAATGTTTTTATGTCTTTCATGTTGTACTTCATTGTGTGTTGCCTGTTGTTTGTTTGTTTGTTTGTTTGTTTGTCCAGCACTTTGGTGTGGACTTGTTCCTGTTGAAAGTGCTTTACAAATAAAATGGTATGGTATGGTACTGTTTTTGTGTCATAAGATCATGTGAATGCTGTTCAGATCCACAGTCTATGTTCTATTTCGTGTAAGCTACGCCCTTTAAAGGCTGTCGCTATTGGGTTTACCCGCGCACAGCGCGTTGAACACTGAAAAACTTCTAGTCCACGCCTACCTGATGTGGGTCCCACCCGGTCTGCTATAAATTGCATCTGGACCGGAGCTCGACTCCCGTTTTTCTTCAGCCAACGCAAAGAACACATTACTTCTACAACGATGACCTCAACTAAGAAGACCATCCATCTGTGCGTCGTGTGCCAGTCGGGCTACATCTTGTCAACAGACCTTCACGCCTTCTGCGAAAGCTGCCTGGGAGCTGACCATGCTTGGCAAGCTCTGGATCCGCTCTTCTCCTGCCCAGCCTGTAAAAAAATTTCGGCTGAGGAGAAGCAACGCAGGTTTGAGTTCTTTTCCTCTAAGGAGTACGAGTTTCAACTGAGGAGGGACTGTTCGCTCGACTATTTTTTTAGACTCGCTGGACACGGAGTTTGCGAACACGTCCCCCTCTGAAGCTGAAACAACTAGCAGCCGCGCTCCATCCTGCCTTTCAGGAGGTTTGGAGCCGGTGCTGCCTTCAATGGTCGTCCTCCCCGAGCGCCCAGGGGTCATCCACCACTCTGCTCCTCGTTCTCCCGGAGATAATTGGGAGGTCGGCGAGAGCCTGCGATCTGTAACTACCCGAAAAAGCGATCCAAGCCACGTCAACCCTTTTGGCAGGAAGGTTTACCGCCCAGCACAGCGGACACCGGGACCCGGTCTGGCCCTGTTTCCTGGCCGTGTCCGTCCTACTCCGGGGTTCAGCCAACGACCCCCTGAAGCTGAGGGCTCCTGTCACCTCTTACGTGGCCATCACCAAGGTTGAAGGGCTCACGGACCAGGGCTTCCCCACCGTCCTTCCCCTAGAACCCAGCTTTTCGGCTGTCTCCGGAGTGAGAGCGGCGAAACACGTCGGCCGGCGTATCACCCCACCATCCCACGTGACCAGCTCACCGCGAAGCTGACGGACAAAATCCATCAGTGCTCGTTGCAGGTGGGGGCAGCAACTGACAGCATCGCTCTGTTAGCCCTTAGCACTGCTAAGGAGGCAAAGGAATCGAACCCATTCTCCACAGAACCGGACAAGATCGGCACGGCAGCGGACACGATCACCAAACTGTGTGTAACGCTTGTGACGTGCTCCGCCCGCATCTCATCCTGGGCAATGTTGTTGCAGAGACAGATGTGGCTGAAACTGTCTCCGTCCATTCCAGAGGATGTTAAAAAGGAACTCCTGGAGGGTCCTGTGTTCCCAGAATGCCTCTTCGGTCCCTATTTCCAGTTGGTCCTGAATCAGCTGCAGTCCTTATCTGACACCCTGGAGCAGGTGCAGAAACACCTGACCCTCCCCCGAGCAGACTCCTGCGTTGCTTGGACACCTGGCCGCTGGCGAGATCAAAGCAGGCGC
>JBBPBX010087497.1:5000-14689 GCA_038048925.1 Garcialebias charrua
AATCACTCATCAACTGTCCACCTGGATATAAGGCGCCCCTTTCCTCAGCTCTTCCTGTTTGCCCGTTGCCAGTCTAGTCTCCTCCCTCCACCTCCCCGTCTCCTCCCTCCACCTCCCCGTCTCCTCCCGGGGTTTCTGGTTCCTCGGCCCTCCCCTGTTCTTCGTCCCGCCTCCGCCGCCTGGGGTTGTCCTGCTCGCCTTCGTCTTGGTCCTGCTGCTGTGTGCGTTCCTGCTTCCTGTTCCCTGCGACCCAGCCGGTCATGGCAGATGGCCGCTTGTCCTGAGCCTGGTTCTGCTGGAGGTTTCTTCCTCTTGAGGGAGATTTTCCTTCCCACTGTTGCTTCGTGCTTGCTCAGGATGGAGGTTCTGCGCTGGTGTTCGTCTCAGGGTTGACCGGAGCAGTCGGCCGCTGGCTGGCCATCCTTCACGTACCGGTGGGATGGATTGGACGTCTGCGGTCCCGTCTCCACCACCGGGTTCGAGTCCCGGGGGGGTAGATATCCATGATCTATCTCCCTATGCCGGACATTCAAGCTCTCAGCAGTCCGGCATGCATGCCCTCCGCCGGGGCCCGAGCGCCAAAGAAACCTTAATCAATAAAACATTTCAATTGTATTCTCTCTCTCGTTTTGTGAGTCTCTCCAGGTTGAAGTTGAGGTTAATTTTTAAAATGTACACATAACTATAAATTTATATGTGTATTTCTTTATGTGCAATTGACACTGAAACCATGAATGATTTTTTTTAACAAGAAAAAAAAAATGTTTTGTTTCCACAGCATTTTCATGACAGTACAGATGGAAAGGGTACGATGCTGAGAGATATAAAGTGTTAATTATTATTTTGCTGTTGTTACGTGTTCTTCCTGCAACCGGCATATATAGAGTGTGTGGGCTTCACCGGAAATGGAAGACGAGGAGAGTACCAGCAGAGCTAAACGTAGGTGCGACCTATACACCGGTGCGACCTATCTAGGGATTTTTCCAATCTATTGGTGATAATTGGATGGTACGACCTATAAACCGGTGCGACCTATACACCAGAAAATACGGTACCCTCGTTACTACTCTGATGGCATACCTGGACACTGCCCTGAATGTCAGTACTGAATGCAAGGAGAATATTAGTTTTTTTACACTGTCGTTCACACATTTCAGTTGTCACACATTGTTGTTCTTTTTTGGTGACATGTCTTTTTAAATCAGTTCTGCTGAAGTACATTAGCACTTTGAGATTTTCAGTAATGAAAAGTGCTTTATAAATTGAATTAATTATTATTATTATTAGCCTGTTGAATTGTTCAGTCATGTTTTTCACAATGTGTTATTTAAACATTATGTACATTTTTGAGTGTTCCTTTTGTTGTAGTTTTGATTTACATTTTTTTAGTTTTTTGTAGAAATGGTGTTGTTTCCAGGCAAAGTTACATTGTAGCTCTAATATATCTAAAAAGTAGTTGTCCATATATTGTAACAGCATTGTTTAACAATTGAATAACCTTGTTTTAAAAATGTGAAAAGCAAGCACATTTAATAACTTTCAGTATTTTATATGTGTACATTCAATCTTTAATATACTTTCTGAATAATGACCGGTAATCAATACAAGTTTTCTTTACAAACCTTATATACGGTGAGGTTGTTTATGTTTTAACAATCAGAATCAATACATAGTTGTTTTTTTAATAAAGCAACCACATACAGAAACATGTTCAGTTACAAACATACAATAAATACAAAAATTAAAGAAAAAAATGAAATAGCGTAATGTGTGTTGTATTAGTTAGAAAATTAGAAAGAGTTAGTCATTTTGTACTGTTGGTTGAAGATTATTATTGTTTAATCTGATTGTTGGAAAAAAGGGGCAGATATAATAAGATTTATTCTTCTTTCTGCTACCTTTCATTTTTTTATATTTTGTACATTATCATTTATGGGATTGTCTTGTATTGTTTCTTTTGTAAAAAAAATGAACAAATTTAATAAACATAAACATTTGTCTTTAAAATATTAATTTCCATTAAAAAAATTGTAATAGCACCACTAGCGCCTTTAAAATATTAACTTCCATTATTATTTTTTTTTAGAATAGCGCCACTAGTGCCTTTAAAATATTAATTTCCATTCATTTTGTTGTTGTTGCGTGTTTTAATAGCGCCACTAGCGCCCCCTTCATTTCCGGAGTGCAATAACCACTTCCGGGACTGACACCGGTCCGTGCTACAGTCTGCAGCCAAGAGTACTTGGGTTCTGTTGTCGAGAGGTTGGGAGCACCTGTTGTGAAGCTGAGGAGTTATGGCGTGGGTCACGGCCAAACAGTGACTCTGAGTTTACTGGCCTGTTAATTGTGTTCTTTAATAAAGTGTTGGCTGAAGCAGAACGTCTGGTGCTTGAGTGACCGCGACAACGTTACACTGGTGTCAGAAGTGAAACTACGAGCTGCCTCTGAAGCGCGCGGCGGAGCAAACTGCAGGTGGAGACATGTTCGCGGACAAGATTAAACGGGAGGAGCTGGAGATGGAAGCCCGGCTGCATTCGACTGCTCACAGAGTGAGAGACACGGCGCTGCAAATGTCTGCTGAGGCTGGATTCTCACCAGGTTTGGCTAGATACGAGAACTTTCCCCGCCATGACCGCGGTTTCAGCGGAATAGAATCTAATCTTCGTGACGCGCCATCACGTGACGTAAACAAAGATGGCGGCGCCCAGCGGCGAGAAGTAGCGGCAAACATAAAAACGCCAAAGTTCAATGGAAAGACGCCATGGGAGGTGTTTATTGCTCAGTTTGAACTGTTAGCTGCAGCTGCTGGCTGGGATGAGGAGAATAAAGCACTGCAATTAGCTTTGTGCCTGTGTGAGGATGCAGCTGCCTGTTTACTGCTGCTGAGCAAGGAGGAGAGGAGAGACTATGCTGCTCTAGTTGGGACACTACAGAGACGATTTGGACAGTATAACCAGCCTGTGCTGCTGCGATCAGAGTTTCACAATAGACGCAGACAGCCTGCAGAGCCTCTTCGTATCCTGGCCCATGACATTGAGTGTCTCTGCAGGAGGGCTTATGACAACATGCCACCTGCAGTGCAGGCAGAACTAGCTCGTGATCAGTTCCTGCAGGCTCTCAGTCCCAAAGAGCTCCGAATACAGACTCAGCTGGCACGTCCAGAAACACTTGGAGCAGCTCTAGAGTTAGCGCTGGAGAGGGAGATGCTGACAGGATCCATTGGTGGAGCTGAGGACGCACCAATAGTGAGAGTACTGTCAGCTCCGGTCGAGCAGCTGGGGAGGACAAGGGGACCACTCAGTACGACGCAGACCGCTGCTCTTCAGTCATCTGCTCCCCAAGTGGACCCACGCCGTCGACCGCAGAGCTGCTGGGGCTGTGGGCAAACGGGCCACCTCATCAGGCAGTGTCCCAGGTTGCAGCCGTGCCGGGAAACGCCCAAGGGCCCGTGTAGGTGGGAGTACACGGGCCTGTGAGACCAACACCCCCAGCCTAGCACCATCTCCACCAGGCACCATCATTGCTGTGGGCTGGACACAAGTGGGCAACTTTTGTCACATTCCAGTGGTGGTCGCCGGGGTGCCTTGTACAGCACTCCTGGACACAGGATCCAACGCAACACTTGTTCGACCTGACATCATCCCTACTGGAGCTACTGTGCAGGCAACTGATGTGCAGCTTAAGACAGTGACTGGTGACCTGGCCCCCATAAGAGGGAGGGGAGTGTTCCAGTTTAAGGTGGGAGATCTCGCTGTGCCTTATGCTGCCTGGGTGGCAGATGTGCAGGACACATGCATCCTTGGGTTGGACTTTCTACGAGCCATTGGTGGTGTGATTGACCTAGGCAGGGGTGCCCTGATACTGCCTGAGGGGAGGAGCGTGCGGCTCGTTTCCCCCTCGTCATGCCCAGCCCCTGAAGCTGTAGCTGCGTACACCGCAGAGACTTTGGCACTGCCACCAGCTGAACATCAAACTGAAGAGGAGGAGAGGCTGTCTGCAGTGAGAGAAATCTGGTCCAAGAACTGTGAGGGGCTGACTCAGCAGCAGCAGGAAAACCTATGGCAGGTGCTGTTGGAGTTTAAGGACACTTTTGCTCTTAAAGAGAACGAAGTGGGTCTGACACACTTGGTGGAGCACACCATCGACACTGGGGATGCTCGTCCTATTAAAGTGCGTCCTCGCCGCCTTCCCTTAGCTCTCCAGGAGGTTGCTGACAGAGAACTGGGTGAGATGATTGAGACAGGCATCATAGAGCCATCTGACAGCCCGTGGGCCTCCGCTGTGGTGATGGTACCCAAGAAAAACAGCACAAGGATGCGCTTTTGTGTAGACTACCGACCCCTCAATAAAGTTACAAAAAAGGATTCTTACCCTCTCCCCAGAATAGACGAATCACTGGATTTGGTAGTAGGTTCATCCTGGTTCTCCACCCTGGACCTGCGAAGTGGATACTGGCAGGTGCCATTGTCACCGGAGTCTAGACCCAAGACAGCCTTCTGCACCAACAGGGGACTGTGGCAGTTCAGAGTACTAAGCTTCGGTCTATGCAACGCTCCTGCTACCTTTGAGAGACTCATGGACAGGGTACTGGCTGGGGTCCCACGACAGCAGTGTCTGGTCTACCTAGATGACCTCCTGGTGCACGGAAGCTCCTTTGAGGCCGCTCTGGACTCCCTGAAACAGGTGCTGGGGAGAGTGGCTGCTGCAGGCCTGAAACTACACCCAGACAAGTGCCACTTCATGAGGAGGGAGGTAGAATTTCTGGGCCACAAGCTGGGTTGTGAGGGCGTCAGCACGTTGGAGGAGAAGGTCCACACAATTAAGGACTGGCCCACTCCAACGGACCAAGTCCAGCTTAAAAGCTTCCTTGGCCTGGCCTCCTACTACAGAAGATTTGTGAAAGACTTTTCCTCAATAGCTGCACCACTCTTCCGCCTGCTGCAGAAAAATTGCGACTTCACCTGGAACCAAGACTGTCAGCAGGCATTCGACATCCTGCGCAGATCCCTGACAGAGTCCCCGGTCCTTGCCCCACCGGACCCCAACCTGCCATTTGTCTTGGACACAGACGCCAGTAACGTGGGACTGGGAGCCGTGTTGTCGCAGGTTGGACCCAATGGTGAGAGAGTAGTAGCATACTACAGCCGGATCCTGAATAAGAGTGAGCGACGCTACTGTGTTACACGGCGAGAGCTTCTGGCAGTGATGGCGGCGGTAAGACATTTTAAGTACTACCTGTGTGGCACACCATTCATTATCAGAACAGACCATGCTGCCCTCCAGTGGCTGATGTCGTTCAGGGAGCCCGAGGGGCAGGTGGCTCGTTGGCTGGAGGAGCTCCAGGGCTTTAATTTCACTGTGGAACACAGAGCAGGAGCGCGCCATTCCAACGCGGATGCCCTTTCTCGCCGTCCATGTGCTGCAGCAGGCTGTCGTCATTGTGAAAAGCAAGAGGAGAAGGAGCTCACAGCAACAGATGGCACAGCGCAGCTCTCGTGCAGGGTGCTCCAAGTGGTGGATGTGACAGAGTGGAGGACAAAACAGGAGCAAGATACCGACCTGCTGCCAGTCCTACAATGGCTCGAGGGCGGGCAGCGTCCCAACTGGGATGAGGTCACTGGGCTTTCTGTTGCCACAAAAGGATTGTGGGCCAAGTTTGGTACTCTGAGGTTGAGTGAAGGGGTGTTGCAGCGTGCCTGGAAGGAGCCGGCCACTGGGGAGGAGAGGTGGCAGGTTGTGGTGCCGAGATCGCTGAGGTCAGCGGTGCTGGGAGCCAGTCATGGAAGCACAGGCTCTGGGCACTTTGGTGTCACCAAGACCTTGCGCCGCCTCCGCCAAGGCTACTACTGGGGCCAGCAACGGAGGGATGTAGAAGACTTTTGCCGCAGCTGCGACTCCTGCTCCTCGCACAAGGGGCCGCTGGACCAGTCCCGCGCCCAGCTTCAACAGCAACCAGCGGGGGCACCGATGGAAAGAGTGGCTGTGGACATCATGGGCCCGTTTCCACACACTGATAAGGGAAACCGCTATGTACTCACTGCCATGGACTATTTTACTAAGTGGCCGGAGGCATATGCCATCCCAGACCAGGAGGCAGAGACTGTGGCTGACACATTAGTGGAGGGGATGTTCAGCCGGTTTGGGTCAGCAGAGACCCTTCACAGCGATCAGGGTCGAAACTTTGAATCCAGGGTGTTCACTGCCATGTGTGAGCGCCTGGGGATTCAGAAGACTCGCACCACCCCGCTCCACCCACAAAGCGATGGCCTGGTAGAGAGGTTTAACAGGACACTGGCCCAGCAGCTGGCTATCCTAACCTCGGAACACCAGAGGGACTGGGACACCCATCTACCCCTCATTCTCATGGCCTACAGATCAGCAGTCCAGGACTCAACTCAGTGCACACCTGCCCTGCTCATGTTGGGAAGGGAGCTGAGGACCCCTGCGGAGCTGGCTTTTGGAAGGCCCCCTGACGCTCCAGAGGCACCACCAGGTCCAGACTATGTGAGGAAACTACAGGACCGGTTGGAGTCAGCACATTCCTTTGCCCGGGACCAGCTGGCAAAGGCGGGACTGCGCCAAAAGAGAAATTATGATGTCACCACTAAAGGAAGACACTTCCTTGCTGGGGAGCTGGTGTGGGTCTTCAGCCCAAAGAGGAAAAAAGGTCGTTGCCCCAAACTGGACAGCAGCTGGGTGGGGCCCTGCAGTGTTCTGGAACAAGTGGGGGAGGTGGTCTACAGGGTGCAGTTGCCCCCTAGAGGCAGGAAGGTGGTCCTGCACAGGGACAGAATGGCTCCTTACAGAGGACATTCCTTCCCCGCTTTCCTAGAGGGACGTGTGCAAGGCCCTCGTGCCCATGTACAGTTGGACTCGCAACAGGAGCTGTCTTCACCTCCTGTCCCTACACCTCTTGTCCCTACACCTCCTGCCCCTACACCTCCTGCCCCTACACCTCCTGCCCCTACATCTCCTGTTGCCTCTCGGAGGCCCAGGAGGCAACGCCAACTGCCTCCCCGCCTTAGAGACTGTGTTGTTCCCTCGAGGACGAGGAACTTTTTGTTGGGGGGGCAGTGTAATGATCCTTGAAGAGTCATGTTAAGTGTTAATTGTTCATGTCCTGTTTATGACGCAAGGGTTGTTGGGAAATAAGATGGGGTGGGGCTAGAGGGAGTTTTGGCGGTTCTGTTGTCGAGAGGTTGGGAGCACCTGTTGTGAAGCTGAGGAGTTATGGCGTGGGTCACGGCCAAACAGTGACTCTGAGTTTACTGGCCTGTTAATTGTGTTCTTTAATAAAGTGTTGGCTGAAGCAGAACGTCTGGTGCTTGAGTGACCGCGACAACGTTACAGTATCAAAAAACTAGCAAAACATTATAAGGTAGACGTATAATGTTTTGCTAGTTTTTTGATACTTTGTTAAAAGGAGGTACATTTCAAACAATCATTCATCATCATTTGTTCAAAGCTCATCTGACCTTTCTCCATCACTGATTGGCTGTTGTCATCTGCCAGGGCATTGACAACAGAGAACTGGTGAGGCAGTTTGTTTCACCTCGTTCAGTGAGCTGACCCGTACGTCAGAGCGGCCGCCATATTGGATGTGGCAGAACTGATAGAAAGAAACTGACTGAACTTTTTTTTTTCCATTCAACCTTTATTTAGTCAGGTAAATCTTTTGAACCTCATGGGCTCATTTACGAAAGCGACCTGCTAAAACTAAAGAACAATGAACAGCAGTGGTAGAATTTCCTTAAACAATAAACAAACAAACAATAAACAATAGAAAACAAAAGAGAGAAAAAAAAACAGAAAGTTTTTTTTTTTTTTAACAAAGTATCAAAAAACTAGCAAAACATTATAAGGTAGACGTATAAAATCAAAGACAGGAACATCTGCATTGGTTTTTGCCAGGATTCCAACAGATTCTGAAAACCATTTAGAGAAGTCAAGGTCGAGAGCTTCAGATCTTTTTGTAAGATATTCCATGAAGCAGGAGCAGAATAGGAGAAGGCCCCTTTTCCAAGTTCAGTCCTCGCTGACGGAACACTGCAGGTAATCATGTCCTGAGAGCGCATGCTGTAGCTGCACTCACACAGAGACATGTAGGAGGAGATGTATGAAGGCAGCAGACCAAGAAGTGATTAAAGATAAAGAACATTGTACAAAGTGTTTTATGTTAATGCCTGTCATTCACACACACACTAATTAATATATTTGGAAAACAAACATGCACCAAAGACAACATTTATAACCTTTAAAGTTATTATTAAAAATGTTTACTCATAAAATGTTTACCGGTAGGTTAAAGGTAAGCACTAAACCAACACTTGTATTCTTTGGAGTGTTTACAACAACTAACGTGTGTAACACTATTACTGTGGTGATAAATATAGAAATATTCATATTGAACAATTAAATTTGTGTCTATAATAATCAGATTCTGAAATGTGACGTGTTGATTTTCTGAATAAAGAACACTAATGATCACATTAAACTGATTTTGAGTAATCACATTGATAACAACAATAATAATAATCGTTTTATTTAAAAGCGCCTTTCAGGACACCCAAGGACACTTAAATGAACATATCCACAATATTCCTGAAGGTGGCACTGTATTTGCGATTATGGGACTTACTTCCGTTTGACCCCGGAAGTGGCTGTATTCCATAGGCGGAGTATGGATCGCGGGTGTTTTTGAAAGTTATTTTCATTCATTTTATCGGAGCAAACACAGCTTTTGTTTAAACGGAACGTTTACTGAAATGTCCTACCGGGGTTCAGGTACCTGCTGTGCTGTTCGCGGCTGCACCAACAACCGGACCAAGCTAAATCTTTGGCTAAAACAACAGTGTTTTCAACACGGACCCAAAACAAAGAAAGAGTGTTCCTGCATCCTACTCTATGGCTGTGTCTGCGCGATCAGGTAACATCTGTAATTTCTTTTTATTCAGGGAGGGTTTATTAATGAGAGTTTTGGATGATTTACTGTCTTAAAACGATAGATCTCAGATGCGACCGGTATTTTTAGCCGGGATAGCAGCTAACAAACCTTAGCCGAGAGGCCGGAGCAAACGCGTTCGCTATTTATGTATTTTTAAATTATGTCAGCGCGATCAGGTCACATCTGTTATTTCTTTTTATTTGTCCCTCCTCTTTTAACAAAACGAGTGGTGTTCCCACATTTTTAATGAACTAAAACAACAAAGTTTGGACTGTCTTCAACTGTATTACTCGCATGTAAACAAACTGTGTTTCCGGTCAACCGGAAGTCGTGCGCACATTTCGCGCAAAGCGTCATGGGGCGTAGGAATATTGTGGATAAACACCTTTACCGGAGGTGGGGGTATTGTGTGTGTATGTGTAGGGATATAGCACCCTCATGTCCGTATGGGATGTGGGCCTCTCCACATCTCTCTGAAACTAAGTGTTACACCGTCTTGAAGCCCTCAAGGAGACGAGTGGACACTTTTATTTTTTACAATTATTATGAATTAATGGACACTAATTAATCAGATTGAACTTTCTCTTTAATGTGTGTTAATTCAGAATTGATCAACAGTATATTTTTGTCATTTAATGATGATTTTACTAAGCTGGTATATTTTAAATATGCCAAAGTTAAGAGAACATCTCAGAATGATCTTGCTCTAAACTGTCTGCTCTGTGCAGAATAACTGTCTTAAAGT
>JBBPBX010087498.1:0-14689 GCA_038048925.1 Garcialebias charrua
ACGGTTTTATACCCCCAGATGACGTCATCGCCTCGTGGGACCAATCCTGGGAGCGGACCGCCTTGGAAACGCCCTGGAAACTTCTTTGGGACTTCCCTACTCTGTACGTGATCCGCCTCTCAGCCAATAAGCTATCAGCTTCATATGTCAATCATCAAGTGTTAGGTCTGTTGTATTGTACAGGCGTGTAACTGAAAAACTCTTCCCTATTGAAAATAAAACCCGAAAATAAAGGTTCCATCTTGAATATTTCACATTATATGGTGGAATTAAGTGAACATAAACCATAACACATAATATGTGTGATACAGGTGTAATACTGATAGACATATATTTCAGTTCACCGACACTTTGTAATCCCCACATAAGCGGATGGAAGCATCCCTCTTTAGCACCGGCACTATTGGTGCTGCCCACTCGCTGTGTCTCACAGGTGTAATGATGTTACATTGTTCCAGTCTTTCAAGTTCTTTTTCCACCCTTTCCTTCATCGCAAATGGGAGGGGCCTGTGTTTACAAAATTTAGGCGGCACCTCAGGTTTGACCACGATGGTGGCTTTAATGTCTTTCAATGTGCCCAACTGTCTTTGAATACATCACTGCCTGATGAAGTGCTTTGAACGGCTAGTCATGAAAAGCATCACATCTGTCCTCCCTGACTCCCTGGATCCCTTCCAATTTGCATACCGACCTAATCGCTCAACCGACGATGCCATCTCCTCTGCCCTTCACACAGCTCTCACACATCTGGACACGAAGGACTCCTATGTTAGAATGTTGTTCATCGACTTCAGCTCGGCATTTAACACCATCATCCCCCAACAGCTCATCCTTAAACTGGACAGTCTGGGGCTGAACACCTCAATGTGTAACTGGCTGCTAGACTTCCTGACCGGGAGACCACAGACAGTACGGATCGGGAGTAACACATCTAGCACCATCACATTGAACACAGGGGCCCCACAAGGATGTGTGCTGAGCCCCCTTCTATTCACCCTGCTAACACACGACTGCACACCATCGTACAGCTCCAACCACTTCATCAAGTTTGCGGACGACACAACAGTGGTAGGTCTCATCAGCAACAACGATGAGACGGACTACAGGAACGAGGTGAGCCGCCTGGCCTTGTGGTGCGGACACAACAATCTCACTCTCAACGTGGAGAAGACAAAGGAGATTGTTGTGGACTTCAGGAAGAGGGATGCCCAACATCCCCCTCTGACCATCAACAGCACCGCAGTGGAGAGAGTAGACAGCACCAAGTTCCTGGGAGTGCACGTCTCAAAGGACCTGTCCTGGAGCAGGAACACTGCAGCACTGGCAAAGAAGGCTCACCAGCGTCTCTACTTTCTCCGCAAGCTGAAAAGGGCTGGAGCTTCAACCCCCATCATGAGCACCTTCTACAGAGGTGCCATAGAAAGTGTCCTGACCAGCTGCATCACTGTGTGGTTTGGTGCATGTACTGCATCATGCCGCAAGAGCCTCCAGCGCATTGTGAGAGCAGCTGAGAAGATCGTGGGCACCTCCTTGCCCTCACTGCAGGACTTACACAGCAAACGCCTCAATCGGAAAGCCCACCGCATGGCAGGTGATCCCACACACCCACTACACAGCTGCTTCAGACTGCTGCCATCAGGGAGGAGACTGAGGAGTCTCCAGGCTCGAACCAGCAGACTGAGAGACAGCTCTGTTCATCAGGCAGTCAGAATGCTAAACACTCTGCCTGCTCTGCCTCCCCTCCCATTTGAACTGCCTTAACACTAAAACTTTCTCACATATTATCACTCAACACAAAGTTTTTAACACTAGACTCTGTGTCATCAAACGGGTTAATCACTAAACTCTCGGTCATGTGCTCATACAGTTTGCACTACTTCTCATACTTGCACTAATGTCTGTATTACATCACTGCCTATAATCATAATACTGTTTACATTCTCTGTTTACATTTATTAATACTGTTTACTTTTATTACTACTGCTTACATGTAATTACTACTGTTTACATTTATTTACACTACTCTAATATCTACACCACTGCTGGTACATATACAGTGTGCTCTGAACGGTCTTATTTAGGGATGCCCAATGTGCCTTACTGCATATGCCACTTTTTGCCTCTACAACAACATCAACTACTACCTCATACATATACTGTGTACATTGACTCATACGCTGCTTTGCCACTTTGCAAATGTCAATGCTAGAAACCTTTAGTTTATTTTAGTTATACTTTTTATACTCTTTTTTTATACTAGTATGCAAAAACTCAGGACAATATTATGTTCATTAAATGTTTAATGTTTTAGTTTTAGAGTTGGTGTAAATTTTCATACTCTTATACCACTATGCAAAAAACTCAGGACAGTGTTAGGTTTACTATTTTATGCTTATGTCTATTATTATATGTTTCAGTGTTTCAATGTTTAGATGTTTACTGTTGCACCGAGGGACTGAGAGAAACGCAATTTCGGTCCTGTGTATGTCCTGCACTGTACATATTGCAGATCTGACAATAAAGTTGACTTTGACTTTGACTTTGACTTCAGCCTCCTACCCTGAAACAAACCACGGGTCTAAACTTGTTTAACTGTGCGGTGCCAAATGAGAGGAAGAGTGAGAGTGAGACATTAAAGGGCGAGGCATAGCTCCGTGCTAGAGCTAGCGCGAGGCCATGCGGCGCCATGCTGTGCGAGCTCCGCTTGCACAAGCCTTTGAACGCTCGCGCAAACGCGCCAAGCTCAAATTTTACGACCGCTCACGCGCTCGCGGTGTCTCACAATAAACTGCCCTGGTGGCGGACTGTTTTGTATGACACACAACTGAATGAAATTCCTCTTCTTTATCGCTGATCGGGCCTTTTCTTTTGTTTTTTTGCCTAAAGTCAAGTAATCGCTTGAAGCGGTCACCATTCACTTCCTCCTCCGATGAGGAGGAATGAATGAACTTGTCACGAGTGAACTAAACTCATGTCCAACGTGGATGCGCGATGTTCTAAATATTTCCTGGTGTACTTGTCTGCTGTGTGGGTTGAAGGACCAGCGCTCCCTGTTTTAATTTTAATTTTTAGGACTTTTTTATTAACATATAAACACAGAACAAAGCTGCACAGCCCTCTGCCTTTTCTTCTCAGACCCGACATTCTTCTCAGACCCGACCTGTCAATCAAATCAGTAGGCTGTCAGCAAATGACCAATCAGCGACCTCAATTTGTCCCGTAGCTAAACGCTCCGCCCTGCTTCTGCTCAAATGACATCAAGTATTTGGAGCGAAAACGTTGGAGCCACATGCTGCTTCACGCTGAGCTTTGCTGTGAACAGCGCATGCGCGTGGCGCGGGGCTCGGTCCAGCGCGGAGCTCTGCGCCGGCCTTAATAAAGCAGCAGCTTATCATATTGCTAAATACATGGTCCTTAGTGGCTAACAAGATGGCTAACGCCTAACGGTTTAGTTTTGTTCCACATTTGAGACAGGCACCGTGTCTTTAGCAACATGATAAGATTATTGATAAAATTATTAATGTTACACTCTCACTGTTCCCCTCAAAAGGCACAGAATGGGTAAATGAGTTTTGACCCGTAGTTTGTTTCAGGGAAGGAGGCTGAAGTCTGTCGGACCTGCAGCTGCAGTTCACACATGCTTACTAACGTTGTGAAGGTGGCACAGCTGAAGAGGATTATTAATTAATATATGTAAATCTTCTTCTTCTTCTTCTTTCGGCCTTTCCCTTTTCAGGGGTCGCCACAGCAAGTCATCCTCAATTAATATATGTAAATAAAGGTCTAAAAAATAAACTATTTAATATATATAAATAGTAAAAAAAATTGAAATTTATTTTGTACAGTTACAGTTGTTTACTATATGTGCCTGTGTGACAATTGGGACAAAGTTTTGGCTCAGGAATATATTTTTGTTATTACTTTATGGAAAGAAAAAAATATTGAGATAAATATTGCATATCGCCATTTACGTATCTTAAAATATTGAGGTATTAATTTTGCTCCGTGTTGCCCAGCCCTATTGATTAGCAATGTTGCCTCAAAGCAAGAAGTTCTTTGTTCAAGTTTGGCTGAGGCATTTCTTCTGTGGCATTTGATGTTTAATTTGTTGTTTTATGTATGCATGTTAATTTTCTGGGTACTCTTTTTTTTTTTTTTTTCAGTTTTAAGATTATTTTTCTGATATAACTCCTATGTAAACAGATGTTGTGTTAAATGAACCAGTACATGTAATTGTTTTGCCAAAGCCACTGGAATGTCAGCCACAGTCCCTAACAACTGGACTTTCACAGCATTGAACAACAAACAAGCTGAGTAGCTTAATTTGTAGCAGCAATACATCAGTTTGAGCCCTGCTTCTTTTAAAGACGTTAACTTCCAGTGACTCCAAAGCTGTCTGAAGGCTGTCTGGCCCTAAAACCAGATTAAGTCAGTAGCTAGCAGGCTGTAGGGTTAGCTGGGCACTTGGAAGTTCTAGATTAGAAAGCTAAAGTCTGTCTGGCTCTGGTAAAGCAGATATGTTGTCTTAAATCAGATCGGCTGAGGCTGAGTGGTTAGATGCAAGAGTTTGGGGTTCAATTCCACCACCAGCAGTCACATGTCCAAGTGTCCCTGGGCAAAACACTAAAACCCTCAGTGCATCCGATGTGTGTCCCATCGGTGCATGAATGTGATAAAAGCACTGATTAATCTCTACAGATTCAGAAAAGCTTTGTAGAGATCCATTAGAGTGTTATATGAGTGAGTAAATGATAACACAGATTGTCTTTTAAAGTATTTTGAGTATCTTGATAAGGTAGAACAGAGCTATAAAAGTAAAGTCCATTTACCACATAGTCACCAGTTATGTCATTGTGAAGAAAGCATTTGGGGTCTTTCAAGAAACATGTCAGCAATTAGCAACAACAAGCAAATTTAGGAAAACTCAATTATGTTTTCTAATTTGTGTGGTGACAGCATGACTCCTATACTCCTATACTATACTGTATGTGGTTGGACATACTTTGTTCCACTCATATTTCAAACATTTTATAAAATTTTAAATTATAACAATTTGGGCTAAAGATACCAAACATCCTATAAAAAAACGTAAATAAATAAATAAAAACATGTTAATGTTTCTGTCTGCACCTGACCTGTTTTAAACCTTAATTGTTGGTATTTCTATATTCTCTATTCTTTTTTAAATATTATCCATTATTTTTTATATATTGTGTGATTCCTTGTATACTGAAATATAAAATAATAAAATATTGTGTATTCCTTTTTACTGAAACTTGCACAGCAATTCCCTGTGGGGTCAATAAAGTTATATCATCTTAAAAACAGAATTGTGCCATTCTTGAAAGAAAAACTGCATTTCCCATTTTTAACCAATTCAGGAGGGGGGTTGTTTCATATTTGTGAGTTGTCTTGAGTGCAGCACAACCCGTCTACATTTTTTGAAATGGTGCTTGTGATTGGGTATGTCGTTCTGGTTAAAAGCAAATCAGAGGAAGAGGAGGGCATATTTTTAGTTACATTATGATACAATTTGTTCATAGAAGTTTATTTATGTTTAATTGCACTTTTTAGATAAATGAATATTTATTTAATATATAAAATAAAAATGGCTTTCTTCTTTTTATACTTTCGGCTGCTCCTTCCTCAGGGGTCACCACAGAGAACTAACTCGCATGAAGACTTGGCAATTGTTTTTATGCCGGATGTCCTTCCTGACACAACCACAGATCACTGAGCTACCACAGCCCTCTGTGTGGAGCAGAGAGCTGCTATCAAGGGAGTCTGGGAGAGCTGATGGTGGAGGTTAAGGGCCCAAAGTGGGGCAAATGAGGGTGGAGACAGGTGTGGGTGCTTCACCTTTCCCACCCACATTTTGATGTTGTCCGTCCGGGAAGTTGAACCAGCGATGTTTCAATCACTGACCCACATTCTCTAACCTCTGCACCACCACTCCCCACTTAATACTGTACAGTATATAAATTCTGATATCTGTATTCAGGCCGTTGTATTTAAAGCTTCCTTTTGGGGGATTCAGCCTTTTCTTTTTGAATTCTCTGCACAGTGCCGGCAGAGATGGAGTCCTTTGCAAATGTTCTTTCAACTGGATTTGAGATTTCAGCAAAGCCTTCATCAGCTCCAGAAGAGCCTTCCAGAGCTCTGCTGGCATCTAATCTGGACTCAGTGCCATTCAGCCAGAACATGTTCTACTTCAAGACATCTGAGATTGTTCACATATTCAGTTTATGATTCTCTAAAAGTAACGTCAGCAGCATACTGTATGTTTTGTTGTGAAACCAGACATGCTTTTTAGTCAACAATCACTTATTCTTGATACTGTAGAATGAAGAGTATCATTCCTCTCAGGTGATTTATTTTTTTCAAAGTAACCCAGACTGAGATAAATAGATAGACTTGAGTCATGTAGTCAGTAACGACAAAGGGAGACAAGACATTTTGGGGGAAATGACGAGTATATGAGGGTTATATCCTACACCACTGAGTGCTGAGGGCTTCTACAGCCACGTCTATAATAAATGTGAAGGAGTGGCTTGTCACAAAAAATAAATCAAGGACTATCTCACAAACCTGAAATGCCACACAGGGGTTAAAGCCAAGAAAAAATGAAAGCTCCATCCCACCAATGCATGTCACTCAAAATCGATAACAGCCGCCAACATTGTGAATGACTGAGCTATCATCCTTCACTATTTATAGCGTGTGATGCTCCATGAACCGTGAAATTAATAAATAGTATGCTCAGTAATTGCTTGGAAACCAAGCGAGGTGGCAAACTGAGGTATAAAACCAGGAGCATCAGATGGGGTTTCTAATAAGTTGTCACATTATTGTCAATGACCTTCAAGCAATTAAAGCAGTGGAAGAGTAAAAGAGTGAGAGACAGAGACGGAGGGGCGGCGCTGGTGGTAGAACAAGGAGGAGGGGCTAGGAGACATTGAATTGATAGGAAAACATGAGGACTCTATTACAGCGGGAGGATTTTCATTACGAAGCACTGACTGAAAAATGGAGAGTGATCAACAGAAAGAAGCGTTATGTCAATGGGTTGCTTTAAGTAATCTTTTGCGCAATCTAATGGTAGTGACACACAGGGCCTTATAAAATTAAGATCTCCATTTAACCAAATGTCGTGGGGGTTAAGAGAGAAAATTACTTCCTGATGAGCATCTTGAATGGTTCAACAGCACTTTGAATAGCAGGAAAAAAGAATCCTTATGCGTTTATATAAAAGGAAAAAACTTTACAAATCGTACATTTACCACCTTAAACTTAACACTTGAACAACTGGCGTTCCAAGGCAAGAAGTGAGACGATAAAACATAAAATGCCTCCTCTGTGCAATCATCTCACCAACAGTGGAGTCGTTCTTCTCCCTGAGCTCAACCAAATGTGATTTAGAGCTGCTTACTCCCACACATTTCTTTTTTCGTTTTCTCTTGTGTGCTTCATCTTAGAAGATTTTAATGACTGATTGTTTGTGCAGGGTCATCCTCAAATCATCACTTTAAACTGCAGCGGCAAACTGTTTGCTATGGATCAAGGATTCCAACTCATCACACTTACCAGGCTGCTTATTTGTGCATCATGCTCAGTCTCCTGCTAAACTTTTAACACGCAATCAGCTCTCTCAGGATGAAATCCTGCTGAACAGCCACGTTAATGAAGGCCATCCTGATGCAGCCATGAACAGTTTGCTAAAAATGTAGATACTAAAGGACAGAATGAAAAGATTATAATTGTTGTCAGTGTGTGTGTGTGTAATGAGGTAAAGTTGGTGAGTATGTGATGCTGCCAAATTATTATTTCCTGCACAAATATTGTAAAAAAAATAATATATATATATAATAAAATTTAAAAAAAATAATAAAATGAAAATAAAAAATAAAAACTTGTCATGAGTTTTGTTGATCTAATGCATTAGTCCATAGACAGTTTGCCCATAATCTCACAACGTTTCTGTTGTGCAAGTGTCACATTCGAGCACAAAGTATTTCACATTTCCATGTCATCGGGAATTTATAGTTNACAATAAAATGAAAATAAAAAATAAAAACAGATCTTGTCATGAGTTTTGTTGATCTAATGCAGTGGTCCCCAAACTACGGCCCGGGGGCCAGATGCGGCCCCCCTCCACATTTGGTCCGGCCCCCAGAACAATACCCGAGAGCATTTAGATTTTTTTTCATGTTTATTTGTATTTGATAATAAAGTTGGACTTTTGCAATAAAATGTTCCTTAGCCCTTGTGTTGTCCTGCGGGTCAAAAGTGACCCGCTACCATGTTTAGCTATAGAAAAAATACCTTAAACTATATTTTTCCAACTTGAAATTTTATGACTTTTCCTAAAGTGACCCCATCATTACAAAAAGTGATACTTTGTTTTTGTCTAGGTTTACATGTGGGCTGTACACCACTAGGGTCCAAAGATCGTCCTATGGGTCATTTTTGACCCGTGAATTATAAAGGCATTTAAACACCAGAAAAAAGTTCAAAGGCCACACACAAACTCTCTCTAACACACACACACACACACACACACACACACACACACACACACACACACACACACACACACATAACTTACCTATGTCCACATTGGGGACGCATGTTTTAACTCCCTACTTTAGGGGACACCCCTTTCTGAATGGTTTAGGGACAAACTGCTAAGTGATTTTTTTTACTCTAAATTTACTGAAAACAAAGGTCACCTGAAAATTTTGTTTAAATCATTTTTTGATAAAATTGTTTTTTACCCTCACATTGGGGACCGGATAATTTTTTCATCCACTTTGGGGACTTGAGTTTTACACAGATACACAAACTGATTAAAGTCACCTTTGGGGACCTTATATCCATTTGGGGACTTCAGATTTACATAGATACACAAACTGATTCAAGTCACCTTTGGGTACCTTATATCCATTTGGGGACTTTAGATTTACACAAATACACAAACTGCTTAACGTCACCTTTGGGAACCTTGTATCCCTTTGGGGGCTTTAGATTTACACAGATACACAAACTGATTAAAGTCACCTTTGGGTACCTTATATCCCTTTGGGGACTTTAGATTTACACAGATACATAAACTGATTAAAGACACCTATGGATACCTTATATCCCTTTGGAGACTTCAATTCAATTCTGTTTATTTAAAAAGTCCAAATCACAACAAAGTTGTCTCAGGACACTTTACAAGAACATTCATATATGTAGAAAAGCAGCTTAGTAAAGGTCTATTTCTAAGAAAGTTTTACATAGGTTTACACAGATACACAAACTGAGTAAAGTCACCTTTGGGTACCTTAAATCCCTTTGGGGACTAGTCATTGTTTCATATACATCCATTTCAAAACATATGTAATATGAACAAAACAGTGTACTGCAAATATGCAACCTTGTATTAGTTTATATTGATCTGGCTGGTTGTTCTTGACTTTTGAATTGGGGAAACCTTGTTCAAAACAACCCAAAAATAAATGCTGCACAATATACTGTATGAGCAGCAATGCAAATGTGAAGACATACAGAAAGTACTCTAGATCATCAATATTAGAATTTCCTTTTATCTTTTCTAGCTCTATTGTTTAGCTTTGTGCCAAAAGTAGTTTTTTTTACCTTAATTTGGTTCAGCGGTCTGTTATCCAGCCTGAAGTTAGATAATCTGCACAAACTTAAAGACCATTGTTTAAACCAATTCTGAGCCACTTCTGTTGATGTGTGATAAACTCTGTTTTAGTTCACAGTTGGACCTCTGACATTGATGTTTTCCATTTTACTTCTGCTTAAGTACAGCACTTGCATAATATTTTTTATTGAATATATGTTAACAAGATGTTTCCCCCTCCCAAAAAAATCCCCCCAAAATATTTCTCTATATCCCATCCATCCCATCCATCCATTTTCGTCCGCTTATCCGGGGTCGGGTCGCGGGGGTAGCAGCCTAAGTAGGGAGGCCCAGACTTCCCTCTCCCCAGCCACTTGGAGCAGCTCCTCTGGGGGAATCCCAATGCGTTCCCAGGCCAGCCGAGAAACATAGTCCCTCCAGCGTGTCCTGGGTCTTCCTCTGGGTCTCCTCCCGGTGGGACATGCCCGGAACACCTCACCAGGGAGGCGTCCAGGAGGCATCCTAACCAGATGCCCGAGCCACCTCAACTTCAATTTCTCTATATCACCCTCTTGAAATAGATTTTTCTTCAATAAATGAAAATCATAAATAAATGTATTTTCCTCTGATATAAATTCTTCCTAACTTTTAGTAGTTTTTTTTTTAACTAGAGACCAGCCTATTGGATTTTATGGACCAGCTTCTGGCTAAAGATGATTGGTTAAACATGTCAAAAATATTTTCCCAAAAGATTTAACAAATTTATAGTCTTATTTCAGATTTGTTTAGTATTAAATCATGTGAAATTTGAGACAATGTCAGCCCAAGAAATACACACAGAAGAAAAATAATTCCAACAAAAAATGATTAACTTTTTTACTAACAATTTCAGAACTCTATTGAAACACTCTGCAATTCAAATAAACATTGGAAAAGAGCATGAATCATCAGGACAGGCTTTGGGCAACAAAAATACACCTTCAATGGGCTAGTGTGTTTTGTGTTCAACATATTAATTTCAAGTATTACATCAAAACAAAAACTTAAATCATTATTTGGTACACAATTCAATCTACACATTCAATGTTTGATGCATTTTTTTAAACCTCAGTCTAATGTCAGTCCTTAAGCGTATGGGATTCTGCAATGATACAAGTGTCTTCACTAACAAATTAAAAAGATAACTGTTGAGGTAATTTTCAATAAAATTGTTATGAATAGTTAGCACCTTATCAACTGTTACATCTGTCATAGAGCACCAAGTATGAAGAACATATATGTCTTTGTCCAGGCTATACTAATGGTTAACAAACAAGTTTTTTATTCTATAAGATGTAACCAGAGTAAATTTCTCCATTCCAAGATCTCCATTCCTATCAGAATAATTTTGTTATATTACAATAGTATTTTCCCCCTTTACATTTTATTATTATTATCTCAAGAAGTAATTTCTTAAAGATTTTTTTATTGTTAATTATTTCATTAATTTCAAACATTTATTTTTGGAAAAAAGTCCTCTTTTCTTTGATTCTCTTGAGTAAAAAGAAAACCAGCAGGAACAAACATCATTCAATGTGTTTGTTCTAGCATGGTTTCTTTGTCACCTGACTGGTAGCAGTATGCAACCATCAGTATCTCATCAAATCAGCTGGTGCTCATCAGGCAAGGTGGGAGAGGCTTTACAGTTGCTGCTGCAGGAGAGGCTTCAAGTTGTTTGTAAACCTCTCTCTAATGCTGTTTGCCACATGTGATGACATGCCTCTCAACTCTTACATGTGTATTTGTGGGACAGAAACCTTCTGCTGATTATGTGTTTTAACCGTGGGAACTGGTGAGTGTTTTGTTTGTTGTCTGGAGCTGGCAGAGTTAGTGCTGGTCTCCATGTAATTGTTTGGGCTCTGTGTTAGTTCAGTGCTAATGCTAACAAACTTTTTTGAATATTCTTTGACATCATCTTGAAGTAATTAACTGAAGGTACATTAAATGGTGGAATGCTATTTTGTACTAATGTGAAATATTGAGAATCTAATGTTATTTGATTTTTGAAAAGTACTCAACTGAGTTTAATTATATTTATAATCTAAACTTAATTACTATAGTAAAGATGGAAAAGCATGTACAAGTATTGATTATATTTATGAAATGATTTTGATGTTGATAAAAACCCAGGGTTATTTATTAAGAGGTCTGCTTTATACAGGCCAGGTTCCTGATTCTGAAGGCTCCTGATTCCGAAGGTTCCTGATTCTGATGATCCTGATTCCGGATCGTGTCTGTTGTCGAGCTGACCAGACTGGCGAGCTACCCTATAATGAACCAGGAGAACTGTTGAATTCCCTCAACTCCTTCCAGTCTGGTAGGAGATGTTTAAGCCTACAACCACATCCACATTTTCCTCTGGACTGAACTGAATTGGATCCTTTCCAACAATCCATCTTACTCCCATCAAGGAGTTGAACTGTGAACATTTTTTCCCATGGCTATAAGAAAAGAAAAACAATTGTGGAGAATTCATGGTTTCAAGTACTTGTTTGTATGTATAGATTTTGTAAATATTGTATAATATAATTCACTTTCTTGGCACTATAAGGTTGTCTGTGTGTTTTTACAAGGTACCACTTCCCTCTAGCAGTCAAACCCAGACTCTTCTGATTTAACTATCTCATTAACCAACTCAAATACCCATATATGTTATGTATACATGCTACAAAAACAACTTTCTCAAAAACAACACACTGGTGTCAAAGAATGCTACTTACCTAATATTAACCCTTTATATTTTTGGAGGGTCAGTCGGATAGTCGAACCTCGGATTCAGGAGGAGCAGTGTGGTTTTCGTCCTGGTCGTGGAACACTAGACCAGCTCTACACCCTCAGCAGGGTCCTGGAGGGTGCGTGGGAGTTTGCCCAACCAGTTTAAATGTGCTTTGTGGACTTGGAGAAGGCATTCGACCGCGTCCCTCGGGGGGTTCTGTGGGGGGTACTCCGGGAGTATGGGGTACCAGGCCCTTTGATATGGGCTGTTAGGTCCCTGTACGACCGGTGTCAGAGCATGGTCCGCATCGCTAGCAGTAAGTCAGGCTCATTTCCGGTGAGAGTTGGACTCCGCCAAGGTTGCCCTTTGTCACCGATTATGTTCATAACTTTTATGGACAGAATTTCTAGGCGTAGCCAAGGTGTTGAGAGGATCCGTTTTGGTGGCCTTAGAATCGCTTCTCTGTTTTTTGCAGATGATGTTCCACACATGTTTTGCAGATGATGATCCTATTGGCTTCATCAGATCGTGATCTACAGCTTTCGCTGGAGCGGTTTGCAGCTGAATGTGATGCGGCCGGGTTGAGGATCAGTTCCTCCAAATCCGAGGCCATGGTCTTGAGCCGGAAAAGGGTAGCATGCCTTCTCCGGGTCAGGGAGGAGGCCTTGCCCCAAGTGGAGGAGTTTAAGTATCTCGGGGTCTTGTTCACGAATGAGGGAAAACTGGAGCGTGAGATCGATAGGCGGATAGGTGCAACGTCCGCAGTGAAGCGGGTGATGTACCGGTCTGTCGTGGTGAAGAGAGAGCTGAGTCAAAAGGCGAAGCTCTCAATTTACCGATCGATCTACGTTCCCACCCTCATCTATGGTCATGAGCTCTGGGTTATGACCGAAAGAACGAGATCTCGGATACAAGCGGCTGAAATGAGTTTTCTCCGCAGGGCGTTTGGACTCTCCCTTAGAGATAGGGTAAGAAGCTCAGTCATCTGGGAGGGACTCTGAGTAGAGCCGCTGCTTCTCCACATCAAGAGGAGCCAGTTGAGGTGGCTCGGGCATCTGGTTAGGATGCCTCCTGGACGCCTCCCTGGTGAAGTGTTCCGGGCATGTCCCACCGGGAGGAGACCCAGAGGAAGACCCAGGACACGCTGGAGGGACTATGTTTCTCGGCTGGCCTAGGAACGCCTTGGGATTCCCCCAGAGGAGCTACTCCAAGTGGTTGGGGAGAGGGAAGTCTGGGCCTCCCTACTTAGGCTGCTACCCCCGCGACCCGACCCCGGATAAGCGGAAGAAAATGGATGGATGGATGGATTTTTGGATGACACCATTTTGTTAATAAAGTTTGTCATTTTATTCTCAGCTGGTGTCCATGTTACTATGCAAATGTTTATGTGTAGAGCATAGATAGACCATGCATTTACTACTGGTTGCTGAATATATTATTCTGCCAGAAGATAAGTACATTTAGTTAGTCCTAAAGTTTACTCAGTCAGATCGATAAGTTTGCTGCCTCATCATTGTAGGCAAATAGTTTGTGCTCAGCACACAAACTGAAAACAGATAAACTAAAGGTTCACACATAGCTCTGCGTACATCTGTACGCGTGTCCGTAGGCATGTACTGTACGTAGCCAGTTCATCCCCATACCTCAGCATACGTTCTCACGTTCATTCTCGCATTTTCGCACCAAATTCTTGACATCATTTGAGCAGCTGCAGCGCAGAGCGTTTACCTACGGGAAAAATTGAGGTTGCTGATTGTCATTTGTAGACATGCCTACTGATTTGATTGACAGATCGGGGGAGGCGCGAGCTGGCAGCTGCAGCCACAGCGGTGTTCTGTGTTTATATGTTATTTAAAAGTCCTAAAAAAATGGAGCGCTGGTCGTGCAGCCCACACATCAGACCAGCACACCAGAAAATCTGCAGAACCTCCCGCAGCCACGATGGACCCGAGTTTAATTCGCTCGTGACAAATTTGTTCATTTCTCATCATTTCAGTCATGGAGTCGACGGAAGAGAAATCAATCACTGACTTTTGGCAAAAAAACTAAAGAAAAAGCCAGATCAGGGATGAAAAAGGGGGATTTATTACATTTGTGTCGCATACAAAACAGTCCGGCACCGGACTGCTATGTTCCAGGGACCCCCGAAACACAAATATTACCATCAAAATAGATAAGCACACATAGTTTTACACCCCGAACCCAACCGTCTTGGTCCCGTTGCTCAACGTGGCCCCTGAAAAAAGATGGCCCCGTAGGGGTCCCAGGCCCCTGGCTCTGACATATGTTAAAGAGGGCCCCGAGAC
>JBBPBX010087499.1:2672-14689 GCA_038048925.1 Garcialebias charrua
ATCAGCACCATTACCCATAAAGCAAGTTTGCCCATACGCTTGTTTTTGCCTGCACAATGGCTAATTTATAGAATTTCATCAAGTTTTACTTCATGCTTGGTCTAAAACATGGAGAGATACTGATGATGCTTCGCAATGTGGATGACATCATCATCAGTATGCACACTCTGAGAAGAATCCTGAGCAGAATGGGACAGTTCAATAGTTAAAAATAAACAAAAAGGCACATCTAACCGCATTTTGTGAGGTGCTAGTTAACATCTTCACCACCTCACTTGCACTGGAGTCAGTTCCCACCTGCCGGAAGACCGCCACCATCATCCCAGTCCCAAAGAGCTCCACAGTGACTGGTCTGAATGACTATAGACCGGTGGCCCTCACCCCGATAGTCGCTAAATGTTTTGAGAAACTGGTCATTTAATTAATTTTACACTGATTCTTCTGGTTTGCTGTAATAATTTCTTATCTTCCAAGTCTTCTTCCTTTTCACTACCTGATTTTTTTGCTGTCAGGTTTAAATAATTAAATACCATCAAAATTCTGAAAAAGCGAAGTGAGCAGTTTTGAGGAGACGAGTGTCTCACCAAACTCCAATCCAAGCATTTAGAAATGAAAGTGTCTTACCTGAAGTGTCACTTCTGTAAACTGAAAACAGAGAAGGAAAAAAAGGAATTTACAATATAATTAGTATGATGCAAATAAATTAAAATGAATAAAGGGGAAAAATGGAATGCTTCAATTGTTTTTAAGACTTTTTAGTTTTAAAGTAAAATGTATCATATGATTCAAATGTGCTCATTTTGCCAAATGCAAATATTTTGTCTCAAAATGTTAAATTTGAACTTCAGGGATATGCAACTTTAAATTAGATAAAAAGCTGCAATGTTAAACAGGTAGTCTATTTTAAGTGAAGTTCTGTCAAATAATTATCAATAGTTAGTATTTTATCAGCTGTGACAGGTACAGAGCATAAAATGTGGAGAGAGGAAAAACTCTTCATCCATGCTAGGCTAATGGCTAGCCAAACAAGGACCCGTTTCTTTTTCAGGCTTAAAAAAAAAAAAAAAAAATTCAGCCTTTCAAAATTCAAACTCAATATTTTCAGTTTCCTGAGATTTAACCGGGTCAATTTCACGGTCTAAAATTCAGTGTCTAAAAAGGCAAGGTTACTTCAGGTCACAGACATTAGCAAAGGATGTCAGAAGCCAACACCCAGCCAATCCAGTTAGGCTTTCTTAGTCACGTGACACATCTGAGGCAGTCATGGAAGCTAACACTAACTCAATGGTGAGTTTAGCGGTTTCAATTACTGTAGTATTGTTTATTGGGTGTTTTTGCGCATGAAGTTCAATACTATGGGCCACGTTAAGAAAAAAGAAACATAATGAGTGTAATGAGAGCTTCCATGACCGTCTCAGTGATGTGGTTTTTCTTCAATATGAGCACAACAAGCATCACGTCGTGCAACTAAGAAAGCCTAACTGGATTGGCTGGGTGTTGGATTCTGAAATTCTTTGCTAATGTCTGTGACCTGAAGTAACCCTGTATTTTTAAACACTGAATTTCAGACAGCTAGCTGAATCTCAAGAGACTGAAAATATTGAGTTGGAAAATAGAGTTTGCATTTAACACCAACGTTAAACTGAACAGCTATTGTGCATGTGATCACTATGAAATGTAAATTTTAGCTTGAAGTGAAAATAATTCTGACCTGTCTCCATCTGGTTCCCTCCAAATTTCAAACATGTAGAAATAATGACAATTAATAATTTTTTAGGTTAAAAATGTATTCTGAATATATTTTAACACGGAAAATTTCAATACAAAACATACAACAGTAAATTTCAGTGGCATTTTTAATGCAAATCCTAGCAGCACGCACACATTTACTTCCATAGTATTGTCTAATGTGATTGAATGTTCAATCTACTGTAGTTTCTATGCCACATCACCAGGTGGCACCATGATCTGTTTTTCACACAAACGTCTCAGTCAAGCATGGAAAAAAGTTGCATGATTATTTGGACTGGATGAGGCTGGGTCCCTCCTGCTCGTTAAAAAGGGCGAGCAGCACAAAGCTGTATGCTATGCACCATTTTTACTGACTTTTTTTTTTTACTCGCACAGAAAAACTATTGACTCCAACAGACTATAGTGCACATGTGCAAGCTCACACGGATGCTAAAAGTTTCCTTAAACTTCCACTATGAAAGCTGGACTCAAAGTCAAAAAGCTTCAGTGTCAGAAAAAAAAGAGCTCCGTTGTTGTACACCAGGAAACGCAGCAACAATTTTACAGTTTCACCTAAAAACGGCACTGAGGAAACAAACTGACAATCATTTGGCTAGTTATTAGCCAAGCTTAAATGTGTGAAGAATTGCAGTTTTATTTATCATTTTAAAGCTGAAAGAATTTACCTCTTTTGAACAAGCTACTTTCACCTTGCCTCATTTTTCATGTGGATCATACGAGAAGTCTGCAAATAGTGACGTTTTCACCTTCTCATCAGAAATGTAAAAAAGCCCATGTCAGTATTGATTCAGATGTTTGGGTCAAATGGTGTGTACCAAATGAACTCTGACAGTGTGTTCATCTCATTACTCCACACACCGCTTCACACCCATGCGGTCTTCATCAACAAACAGCCCTACTGTCCCCTCCCACTCTGAACCAAGATAGACCTCAGTCCTCAAATTCAGACTGCTCTCCAGAAATCACACAGTCAGGGAGTTAGACACGTTCGACAGAGATCAGCTGATTGAAACGTACCACTTGCTGTACTGGGAGGAAGTTGGCATCCATGGAAGCAATCCGGAACTTGACTGCAAGACAAGAAATATATTTAACGCAGGCTGTTGATCCATGTGAGGAAGAAAAAAAAAGGCACAGAATAAAGGCCTAGCATTCTTTAAAAGGAATAAATTTCACCCGCCACCTTTCAAAGTCAAAGTCAACTTTATTGTCAAAACTGCAATATGTACAGGACATACACAGGATTGAAATTGCATTTCTCTCTGTCCCTCGGTGCAACAGTAAACATTTAAACACTAAAACACTAAAACATTTAATAAACATAAGCATAAAATGAAATAATAAAAGTGTAATACTGTCCTGAGTTTTTGCATAGTAGTTTTTGCATAGTAGTAGTATGAAAGTATGAAAAGTTACACCAACACTAAAACACTAAACATTTAATAAACATAAGCATAAAATGAAATAACAAAAGTGTAATACTGTCCTGAGTTTTTTGCATAGTAGTATAAAAGTGTAAAAAGTATATCTATAAAATAAAATGAAAGTTCTGGCATTGACATTTGTAATAGAGTGACAAAGCAGCATATGAAGTTTATGTACACAGTATATGTATGAGGTAGTTGATATTGGTATAGAGGTAAAGTGGCATATGCAATAAGGCTAGTAAAAAAATATATATATATATAGTATATATATATATATATATATATATATATATATATATATATATATATATATATATATATATATATATATATATATATATATATATATATATATATATATATATATATCAGAGTCAGAGTCAGAGAGTCTTTATTGTCATTTGCACCGCATGTGGTACATGTGATGAAAACGAGATTATGTACACGGGGTCCCAGTTACATCCAACAACAAATGCAAGAGAAAAACAGTAATAACATCTAGAATTAACTAAGAAAAACATCAACTAGTAATACACTAAGCCTAATATAGTGGAAATAAACAGCAGCACGAACATGAGTTTGTATGAGCAGATGGTCACAGATGAACACAGATGAACACAGCAACAAGAAAACAGATCAGCATCAGCACAATGTGATATTTTGCAGTGTTTATTTTTTATTTTATTTTTATTTATTCATGAGTCTAACAGCCTCAGGGTAGAAGCTGTTCCTCAGTCTAGTGGTTCTACATTTGATGCTCCTCAACCTCCGTCCTGAGGGGAGTGGGGCAAAGAGTGAGTGTGCTGGGTGAGTGAGGTCTTTCATGATGCAGGTGGCTCTTTTCCTGCATCTGGAGGTGTAAATGTCTGTGATGGTGGGGAGACTGACTCCAACAGACTTCTGTGCAGCCTTCACCACTCTCTGTAGAGCTTTCCTCTCTTCAACTGTGCAGCCTCCATGCCACACGTTGATGCTGGAGCACAGGATGCTCTCCACTGCACACCTGTAGAAGGAGGTGAGGACTGGGCTGCTCAGACCAGCACGTCTCAGCCGTCTGAGGAAGTAGAGTCTCTGATGACCTTTCTTGATCAGGCTGGTGGTGTTGTTGCTCCAGCTGAGGTTATCATTCATGTGTACACCCAAGTATTTGTAGCTGGAGACCACTTCCACTGCAGACCCACCTATTTTCAGTGGGGCATGGGTGTGTTTGTTCCTTCTGAAGTCCACAATCATCTCCTTTGTCTTCTTCACATTCATGTGAAGATTATTCTCTTTGCACCAGCTCTCCAGGTGTTCCACCTCCTGTCTGTAGCTGGACTCATCATTGTTTGTGATGCATCCCACCACCGCTGTATCATCTGCAAACTTAACAATATGACAGCCTGGAAGTGTGGCTGTACAATCATATGTGAGCAGAGTGAACAGAAGGGGGCTCAGCACACATCCTTGAGGAGAGCCAGTGCTGAGGGTTATGGTGGAGGAGGAGAAGTTGTGGATCTTCACGGACTGTGGTCTGTCTGTTAAGAAGTCTAGTACCCAGTTACAAATAGAGGGGCTTAGTCCAAGTGTAGATAGTTTGTCTATCAGAGTTTGGGGGATCATGGTGTTGAAGGCAGATGTGAAGTCCACAAAGAGCAGACGCACGTATGAGTCCTTCTGATCCAGGTGGGTGAGAGCAGTGTGGACCACGGAAGAAATGGCGTCCTCTGTTGATCGGTTCTCACGGTATGCGTATTGATGAGGGTCCTCATTGATGTTGACGGTTGCCTTGATGTGGGACATGACCAGTTTCTCAAAACATTTAGCGACTATCGGGGTGAGGGCCACCGGTCTATAGTCATTCAGACCAGTCACTGTGGAGCTCTTTGGGACTGGGATGATGGTCGCGGTCTTCAGGCAGGTGGGAACTGACTCCAGTGCAAGTGAGGTGGTGAAGATGTCAGCCAGCACCTCACAGAGCTGGTCCGCACATTCCTTCAGAACTTTCCCTGGGATGTTGTCTGGTCCGGTTGCTTTATGAGGATTAATCTTTCTGAGACTGCCTCTCACTTCTGCTGCGGTCACTCTGAGATGCTCTTCATCTGGTGATGAGGTGAGTCTGGTGCTAGCTGGTCTGTTTGGATCATCAAAACGTGCATAAAACTTATTGAGGGCATCAGGCAGAGATGGGTCCCTGGGGCATTGTTTGTTCTTGCCTTTGTAATCTGTTATGCATTTAATACCCTTCCACATGCTCCGTGGGTCTTGTGAGGTGAACTGTCCCTCGATCCTCTGTGCATACGTGGCCTTGGCCTTCTTAATGCCATCCTTCAGTTCTTTCCTGCTCTTTCTCAGCTCCTCTTTATCTCCTGACTTGAATGCAGTGTCCCTGGCTGCTAGCAAGGCGTGAACTTCTTTATTTAACCAGGGTTTCCGGTTCGGGTAGGATTTAACATATTTTTTATGGATACATTTTCAGAGCATGTACTGATGTAGCCCAGGACTGAGGAAGCATAGAGATCCAGGTCAACTGAGCTTCCATCAGTAGCTGCTTCTCTGAAAACAGACCAGTTTGTCTTCTTCTTATCAGCAGTAGTGTAGATATAAAAAGTAGTGTAAATGTAAACAGTAGTAATAAATGTAAACAGTAGTATTAAATGAAAACAGTAGTAATAAATGTAAACAGGCAGTAATGTAATACAAACATTAGTGCAAATATAAGAAGTAGTGCAAACTGAATGAGCACATGACCGTGAGTTGAGTGAATAACCCGTTTTGATGACACAGAGTCCAGTGTTAAAATCTTTGTGTTGTGTGGTAGTGTGTGAAAGTTTTTTGTGATTAAGGCAGTACAAGTGGGAGGGAGGGCAGAGCAGGCAGAGAGTTTAGCATCCTGACTGCCTGATGAACAGAGCTGTCATTTAGTCTGCTGGTTCGAGCCTGGAGACTCCTCAGTCTCCTCCCTGAAGGCAACAGGCTGAAGCAGCTGTGTAGTGGGTGTGTGGGATCACCTGCCATGCAGAGGGCTTTCCGAGTGAGGCGGTTGCTGTGTAAGTCCTGCAGTGAGGGGAAGGAGGTGCCGACGATCTTCTCAGCTGCTCTCACGATGCGCTGGAGGCTCTTGCGGCAGGATGCAGTACATGCACCAAACCACACAGTGATGCAGCTGGTCAGGACACTTTCTATGGCACCTCTGTAGAAGGTGCACATGATGGGGGTTGAAGCTCCAGCCCTTTTCAGCTTGCGGAGAAAGTAGAGACGCTGGTGAGCCTTCTTGGCCAGTGATGCAGTGTTCCTGCTCCAGGACAGGTCCTCTGAGACGTGCACTCCCAGGAACTTGGTGCTGTCTACTCTCTCCACTGCGGTGCTGTTGATGGTCAGAGGGGCATGTTGGGCATCCCTCTTCCTGAAGTCCACAACAATCTCTTTTGTCTTCTCCACGTTGAGAGTGAGATTGTTGTGTCCGCACCACAAGGCCAGGCGGCGTTTCAGGCCAAAATACAGTATTAGATATTAATATGGCTCTGAGGGGGAGGGATCAGAATGCTTTCCCTGTTGAAAATTTTTCTAAGTGCTGCGTTCTACAGAAACTGCAGACTGCACCTTTAAGTGCTCTATAAATAAAATGGTAAGTCTTGCTTCCACAACTGTCTCCCAGATTTTCATCGTGTGGTTCATCAACTTAATCCCCCTGCAGTTGCTACAACTCTGTGCATCACCCTTGTTCTTAAAAATGGGTACAGCACACTTCTCCATTCCTCCGGCATTTTCTCACCCTTAAATACGTCATTGAATATTTGAGACAAAAACTTCACTGCCATCTCTAAGACATTTCCAAACCTCCAACGGTATGTCATCAGGTCCTACTGCCTTCCCTTTCTTCATTTTCAGAGATTTCCGGACTTCACCCTCACTAATATTTCCCACTTCCTGGTCCACAGTTTCTAAGTCCTCTTCTTTCTTTCATTCTCATCATTCATTAGCTACTCAAAGTACTCCTTCCATCTTCCCATCGCATTCTCCTCACTTGTCAGAACATTATCTTTCCCATCTTTAATAAGCCTAACCTGCTGCACATCCTTTCCTGCCTGATCCCTGTGTTTTGCCTATCGGTACAAGTTTCTCTTGCCCCCTTTAGTGTTCAGCCTCCCAAACAACTCATCATACGCCCTCTACTTTGCCTTAGCCACCTCCCTCTTTGCTCTACATTACATTATATTTCTGTCTCTTCTCTTCTCACTGTCATGTTTTTTCTTGGCTAACCTTTTTTTAATAACTTGTTGCACTTCATTATTCCACCACCATGTTTCCTTCTTATCCATTCTCTGTCCAGATGACATACCAGGTACCTTCCTACCTGTCTCTCTAATTACCGTTGCTGTAGTAGTCCAGTCATTTGGAAGCTCCTTACCACCCAGAGCCTTTACCAGCTCCTCTCTGAATTTCTCACAACATTCTTCCTTCTTCAGCTTCCACCATTTGGTCTTCTCTGGTTTTACTCTTTTTCTCTTCTTCACAACAAGTCATTCCACACACAACCATTCAATCCTGTTTGGCCACACTCTCCCCTGCCACAACCTTACAATCTACAATCTCCCTCAGGTTTCCTCTTCTACACAGAATGTAGTTAACCTGTGTACTCCTTCCTCCACTCTTATAGGTCACCATGTTCCTCCCTCTTTTGGAAATAGGTGTAACTACAGTCATTTCCATTCTCTTGACAAAATCCACCACTATCTGTCCTTCCTTGTTTCTCTCCTTAAGATTTTGAATTCCATTAATAAACCTAAAGTTAGTACTTGATTAAATACATAACTTAGATTTGAACCAAGAAGCCAGCTTCCTTTGATTAATTACTTTTTTCAGTGGTGCAATTTTGTCAAGTGAAGTTTACATTGAAGCTGTCAAATCATCAACAAGATGATCCAAGTCATAGACATACGTAGACGCCTTGTTGAGCGGCTGGCCTGCTGCTGCGGTACATCGGAGCGCCCGCCATTTTAAATGTGGCAGAACTGCCGGTCAACTAATACAAAGAAATGGACAGATCTTCATAAAGCACTGTTGTACAAAGTGTTTGAAGTTGATGCCTGTTTTTCACACACACACTAACATATTTGAAGAAAAAAAACAGGCACCCAAGACCACATTTGTAACCTTTAACTTTAAAAGTTAAACAGGCATCAACTTCAAACACTTTGTACAACAGTGCTTTATGAAGTTTTGTCCGTTTTTGTTATTAAATAACCGGCAGTTTCGCCACATTTAAAATACATCGATGTCGATATATGATTCAGCGCTCAATGAGGCGTCTACGTATTTATGTCTGTGATCTAAGTCACTACACTCTATTGCATTACTTTGCAAGACAGAGGAAGATGACGGAAGAGAGTGTTTAAATTTAATCACAGTGTTTTCTGATAAAAGCCTGCTACAATTAAATTTACTCTCAGTGGCTGTGTAGTCAGTTAATGTAAACTCAAACATTTAAAAATGGTCAGACAGAACAGGATTTTGAAGATGTATTGAATACTGAGGGACTGTCTCTGTGAATATCAAAATGCTGTTAAGCAGGCCAAGTCACAGTACCTCTCCAATTTAATCTCCACCAGCTGCAACTGGCCGAGGATGATATTTAGTACAATTCAGTCTGTCATCAATCGTTTTGTCAATGTTCTGAAAACTGCCACGCAGTCTACCTGTGACGACTTTTTGAGTTACTTTGTCAACAAAATTGACTATCAAGCAGAACATTGTCAGCCCATCCAACACTGTCCAACCATGTGCGTCTGCAATAACCTCTGCTGTTTTTGACCAGTTCGACCTGGTTTCACTGCCTCTCCTCGTCAAGGTGGTTCAGCAGATGAAACCAACAAACTGTACTCTGGACATCATTCCCTCTAAAATGTTCAAACATTCCTTCGATATCATTGTTCCTGGTCTTTTGACTTTCATTAACAGCTGTCTAAGTACAGGTTATGTGCCATCTGCTTTTAAACATGCTGTGGTCAGGCCTCTTCTAAAAAAAACAGGCTTAGATCCTACAGCTCTCTCTAATTTCAGGCCAATTTCCCATCTATCATTTTTATCACAAAGGTCCTAGATAATATTGTTTTTATTCAACTTCAATCTTTTCTAGAGCACAACAACCTGTTTGAAAAATTTCAGTCGGGCTTCAGATCCCATCACAGCACTGAATCAGCACTGCTCAAAGTACAAAATGACATCCTTTTGTCCCTGGATGCAAAAAAACCTGTCCTGCTGGTCATGTTGGACCTCTCAGCAGTTTGTGTCACCGTAGACCAGGGGTCTGCAACACAAAAGCACGGTGGCACAACTGGTAGAGCTGCTGCCTCTCAGCGAGCAGGTCCCCGGTTCAAATCCTGGTCCGGGGCCTTTCTGGGTGGAGTTTGCATGTTCTCTCTGTGCATGCGTGGGTTTTCTCCGGGTGCTCCGGTTTCCTCCCACAGTCCAAAAACATGCATGTTAGGTTTATTGGTAACTCTAAATTGACCCTGGGTGTGAGTGAGACAGGTCCCTCATGTGAATGAGTCCCCTAGCCTCAATGAGGCTAGCCTGTATAAATAAAAGTTGAATGAAAAAAAAAGAGCCATGTCTACCCCTTTGTTCACTAAATTAAACGTGTCCGGAGCCACAATACCTGCAACATCTGGGATTCTCAACTGGTGGCCCATGGACCACTTTGTTTGTTGGAGGACAACTTTCTGACCAGTAGTGTAGTTTTCTGGCCATTGTAAAGCTGAAAATATCTAATGATTTGTTGATATTTTTACATTTGAAGACAAAAAAAAAAGACAGGATTGTTGTAAAGAAGGAAAAATAATGTGTTATTTCCCATTAAAAAAAACAATGAACTATGTAGGTCTAGGTAAATTATTTTAAGTGTGGAAAAATTAAATATCCTACTTCGAATAAATAAAGTTCTAGTATGTTTTACTCCTATTAGTTCTAGTATTATAATAATAATAATAATAATACTTTATTTATAAAGCCCTTTAAAACAACAAAAGTTGCAACAAAGTGCTGTACATAAAATTAAGAACATTTAAACACATAAAAAATAAAACAGTTGTTAAAACATTAAGATCAATAAAAACAGTGCTGAACAAATTCATTCTGTGCTAAAAGCCAGTGAGTAAAAATGTGTTTTTAGAAGTGTTTTAAAAATGGACAGTGAAGGAGCTCGTCTGATTGGAAAAGGGAGATTGTTCCATAGTTTTGGAGCAGCAACAGAAAAAGCTCTGTCCCCTCTGAGCCTCCGTTTGGATCTCGGCACCTCCAAGAGCAGCTTATCAGCTGATCTGAGGCACCGCGCAGGAGAGTATGGGTGAAGCAGCTCAGAGAAGTAGGATGGGGCAAGACAATTTAAACTTTTAAAAACAAATAAAATAATCTTAAAATGAACTCTAAAATGAACAGGCAGCCAGTGAAGTGAAGCCATAGTGGGGGTGATGTGCTCCCTCTTATGAACTCCAGAAGCCGAGCAGCAGCATTCTGGACCAACTGGAGACGTCTGAGGGAGGACTGGCTGACACCAAGATAAAGAGCATTACAGTAATCCAGCCAAGAGGTGACCAAGGCATGGATTATTCCAGCTGCTGTATTCACACATTTGCAAAGGAAATGACAGGAAAACTGCTAAAACTAGCCCTTTTTGTTGTTATAAGAACAAATAAAATTCAATTTAGAGTTAGTTTTTATCAAAGCTTGAAAGAGCCACTGTTGAGGGACCAAAGAGCCGCATGTGGCTCCAAAGCCGCAGGTTGCAGACCCCTGCCGTAGACCATCAGGTAGTAATCACCCGTTTGTCTCAGCAGGTTGGCCTCCAGGGAGCTGTGCTTGAATGGTTCAGATCTTACTTAACAGACAGAACATTCTCTGTCATGATAGGTGATATGTCCTCCTCTTCATCAATCCCTCTGACATACCACAGGGGTCCATTCTGGGGCCAGTTCTCTTTTCTCTTTACATGCTGCCATTAGGACCAATCATTGCACGCCATAATCTGTCTTTTGCAGACGACCTACAAATCTATCTGCCGGTCACTCTCAATCCCTCACTCAGTTCAAACACTATTGTCAACTGCTTAAATGACATTAAGCACTGGCTCTCTCAAAACTTCCTCCACCTAAACACTGATAAAACCGAATGCATTTTATTTGGTGCATCCAGTGACACCAGCAACATCCTTCCCAGTCCCAGTTTTCCGCTCCCCCACTTCAACCAGGTGGTCAGAAATCTTGGAGTGGAGCTTGACTCCAACTTAAAGTTTGATAAACAGATCAGTTCTGTTGTCAAAACCAGCTTCTTTCAACTCTGTCTGCTCTCTAAAGTAAAGTCACTCCTCAGCCGTAGTGATCTGGAGAAAGCCATCCATGCCTTTGTGACCTCCAGACTTGATTATTGTAATGTTTTATATGTTGGAATTAATCAATCTTCCATCTCCCGTTTACAACTTGTACAGAATTCTGCTGCCCGCTTTTTGACCAACACACGAAAATATGAACACATCACTCCTGTCCTGTCCTCTCTACACTGGCTCCCGGTTCAGTTCAGGATACAGTTCAAGCTGCTGCTGTTTGTTTTCAAAGCTCTGAATGGACTTGCACCTCTCTACATCTCAGAACTTTTGAAAGTCCATCAGCCCAGCAGAGCTTTACGATCTGCCAGTCAACACCTGCTGGAGGTGCCTCGCTCAAGGTACAAACAATGGGGAGACCGGTCCTTTTCTGTTGCCGGCCCAAAAGCCTGGAACAGTCTCCCCCTTGAGCTGCGTGCCACCTCTGATCTGACTCTGTTCAAAACCAGACTGAAGACCCACTTGTTCAAAAAAGCTTT
>JBBPBX010087501.1:0-14688 GCA_038048925.1 Garcialebias charrua
TATATATATATATATATATATATATAATATATATATATATATATATAAATAAATATATATATATATATATACCGGTAAACTTAAATGGTACATATCGCCCCTTGCTGCTTTGAGCATGTAACAGTCACAAGACCACATTGAAATAAGAAATATAAAATGATAAAAATACATTTCTGTGTTTATTTCATTTCTATCCAAGACACTATGATAAGAATGACTATATATTTAATATAGGCGGATACAGAGTACAGTATCTCTGTTTACAATTCTGGTTGGTGGTGTGCCTCGTGATTTTTTCAATGAAAACACTGTGCCTTGGCTCCAAAAAGGTTGAAAAACACTGGTCTAATGAAAATAAACAGTTTAAGTTAATTAGAATGATTTAAAAAAAATAAAAAGCTAAACAAGAGCATGGTTTTGCTAAATTAGGCTGAAAAGTTGGATTAAAAAATGTAGAATTAGCTGAAAAAGCTGAAACAGGCTATATACAGAAATTATTAAGTAAAATACCTTGATATCACAATATTTTCCTTTTTATTTAATTGTTCCCATACATATCTTTAAAAAATGGGAGGTAAAACTGCATATTTCTTGGTGCATTTGTGTGTACAACTGGACCAGTGCTCTGTTTTTATTTTTTATTTATGTTATAGACATTTTAATAAGATATAACACAGCTGCGACTGTTGCTCGCTGCTCTCAGAGCCTCTCAGCTTCTGCCCAGAGAGGAGCATGAGCCGCGCGGCTTCTCTCGTCTTCTCCCTGGCTCCCCGTTCTGCGGTTACCTTTGGAGTTCTTTTCGTTGACTCAGGGCTCGGTTCTGTCCAGGTGGAGCACGGGGCACGCGCGCTCAGAGCTCCGCTGTGCGGCTACCTTTCTGAACTCCTGACCCACGGGGAGAGAAAAAAGAGAGGGGCAGATCTTCCTGGAGCTTTTGCTAAAAATCTGCTATGAATCATGAAATAACACATTTAGCGTTATTTCTCTACAATATAAATAAACGCTCCTGTATTATTTTTAAATAAACAAATAAATAATGGCGATGCAATTTGAAAACATGGTGAGTCATGGACTTTAAAGAATTCAAAAACAGAAGGAGGAAAATAATGATTACTGTATTTTTAGCCTGTATGACATATTTATGGATTGCTTTTTTTTTCTTAAACTTGTCACAAGCTATCTGAAGATTAAATATGAAACAAACATTGAGACGCTAAAGTTAGAACAGTTTTATTTAGATACAGCAGTTAATAGAGTAATAAACGAATTCTCCACCTCTTCAGGAGTTGGTGCTGGGTTCCTGAAACACAAAAATAAACATTACATTAAAACGGTTTACACTTCTCCATTTTAACAGGACTAGATCATTTTCTACAGCGTGAATGTGGGTGAAATGAAAGAATAGAACTTCAGCTCAGCTCTGAACGAGGGTCTGGTTTTAACCAGGCTAGAAGGCCTCAGGATTGTACGGTTTTTTGAATAAACAAATAAAATATTTGCGGATAGTTCGAGATAAATTAATTAGGGCCGAATGAACCGTCACAATTGGAAGGATTGATCAAAAAGGATTATGACATTCTATCTCAATAATTTTAGGTTATAACACTTAGACAAACGGGAAAGTTGGAAAATTGCAGTGAACCTCCCGTTAGCATAGCATAGGCTGCCCAACAGCGGACATTTTATAACTTTGTAACGGTAGACAGCTCACATCGGATTCGCTAACAAAGCGTACAGTGGCGCGTCGTGTAGATAAACAATATCGACTTTAAATAATCCAAATTTAGTTTTTGTAGACGAACTTAGCAGCTAACAGCAAAGCTAACGAGCCACTAGGTCCGACTGGTTCACGAGACGTCGTCTTATAATTTGTGTATGGGACGTGAGAATGTAGAACCGAACGTATCATACTTGTATTTTCCAATATAAGAAGCAGAGAAAGTGGATTACGTACTTTTGTGAATAGTTCCAGTGAATGTCCACGTCTTGTGAGCGTTCCGGACGCAAAAGACAGTCGTTTCCTGTATAGCCTGAGCAGGGTTGCCAGGTGAGAAATGTAGGATTATCGTACACCCATCATAAACAAAATAAGTATGCTCGATTGTCACTCTATTGTTGAATACTGTAGCGTCTAACAGGCACTCACAGCTTTGTGGCGTCAGTACTGGGGGGAACCATAGACATTAATACGCATTATTGTCTGGGGGCAACTAAAGAGCTCTACAGAAAGTCTTCTGTCACATTTAGAAAAGCACGATTAGCTGGAATTCCAAGACGCCTTCAGGGTTCACAAAAAACTCCGACAGACAGTTGCGACAGGCTGATGAAAACCGATCACAACTACACGTTTACAGAATGGCGAAATTATTGTATTTTTGGCCTTTGTCGGGATTATTGATCGTACAGAGGGCAAAATTATCGTACAAATACGAAAATTATCGTACACCTGGCAAACACTGAGCCTGAGTATAATGGAGACCCCTGATGGACGAAAAAAGGTACTGCAGACAGGAGCATAATAATTTCTAGAAAAACCAAAAACAGGTCGGAGTCACTTTTATTTATTTAATTTAGTCATCCAGTTGGGTTATTCGTTCTGAAACATTTAATAAAAGTAAAAGGATGCAGGTGCAGATTTTAATAACTGTTTGGAGTCAGATGAATAAAAGAAGAGGACAGATTGGGGTTTGAAGAAAAATAAATAATAATAATAATAGTAATGAATTCAATTTATAACGCACTTTTCATTAATGGAAATCTCAAAGTGCTAAGGAGGGAGTAGCCCTCACAGACAGGTCTTAAATAAATACATCTTTAATTTTAATCTATTGAGGACATAAATTGAATCTCAATTTATAATAAGTGGAGAGTTGGACTTTAAAAATCGATTAAGGGGTGACAAAGACCCGGCCCGCGGGCCGCATCCGGCCTGCAGGGGGTTTTAGTCGGCCCGCAGATGAATCTGAATTATTAAAAAAAAATAAAAATAAAAATCAACGCTATTTTCTTAAAACTCTGCAGTAATAAGACAGCTACGCTCGAAGCTCAATTCATGGGTTCACAGTTGCTTCCTAGATGTGGAAAATGGATTTAAAATTCATTCATTTCTAAATTTTGATGCACTTTTAACATGCAGGAAAGGGTTTTAACAGAACTGTTTTTTTGTATGTCCAGAAGCCCAGATTTAGCTTTTTTAGATTTTTCTACCTGGATTATTGAGCATGCATCAGGGTATTTAACAAAACAGTTTGTTGAATAAATGTTTTAAAACGTGCAATCACTGATCAGTTTTTTAATATGTAATGCACTTAAAGGTTCAGTCTGCAGTTTCTGTAGAACATCAGCACTTAGAAAAAATTTCAACAAGCAAAGCATTCTGATCCCTCCCCCTCAGAGCCATATATGGCACTGCCCCCTTGTGGTCTGTTAAAATTCAAATTCAAGCTCTGTTTTTATTGGCTGATTCGAATTCAAGCTTGGTTTTTATTGGCTGGTTACAAACTCTGTTTTTATTGGCTGTCAGTGTCCTGGTCACTCTGTGTTTTCAGTGTTTTTATAAATGCTGATAGAGAAGCAAGGGGACTATAGTTTTTTTCAGAGATTACTTTGTCTAACATCAGTTTGTCAGTAGATAGTGACTGAGTGAAGAAATATGTTAAAAATATATTGTTTGAAAAGTTACAGACTACATTACAATCTTACATACTGTAGCTTTAAATGTTAAACTGAGTAAAAATGTGAAAGGACAATTAATTTAATGTTAATATCTATATAATGTATTTATTCTTTGCACTAATACAAAGACAAAAAGTGGACCTTTAGAATGAGTATTCTGGTCTGACCCCCTTGAGATCAGATTAAGCTGTATGCGGCCCCCAGATCAAAATGAGTTTGACACGCCTGTAGTTATATACCTGGAACAACAGGCCAAAATGAACGAGCCCATATTTTTACTTTGAATAAATGAGCCACTGAGCTTAATAATTTCAAATTGACAATTTAGGAGGGCATCTAGCGGTGCCGTTTAGACATGAAAATATACACGATACATAAATAAATCCAACAAGAAGGCAGATCTTAGAAGGCTCAAGGAATTTGCTAATTATCATAGACTGTATACTAGCAAGGGGGTCTTAGAAGACCGTACGTTGTATGTTCTGAAATAAAAGTAGGCTACAGTATTTTTTGATTTCAGGGTAAATGGATTATTTCACTTTTAGGTAAACTAATGTTTTGGATCTGTTGTGCAGATCAGATTAAAAGATGCCTCCGTCGAAGGATCCATAATAGAGCTTGTTAACAGAAAATTAATTTGATCCTGGTCTGTTAATGATTTTTTAATTTTTTAATTTTTTTGATTTTTTAAATACAGGTAACCCCCGACCTACGACCCCATCGACCTGCGAACCACGGGACTTACGAACATATCATATTTAATAAAAATATGAATTAAAAAAAAAAAAAAAAAAAAAATTTTTTTTTTTTTTTTTTGTGTTTAAATGTTCTTAATTTCATGTGTACATCACTTTGTTGCAGCTCTGGTTGTTTTAAAGGCTTTATAAATAATAATTATGATAAAAAAGATCATTTCTGATCATTTTTGAGCAATTTTTGAGCAATTTTGGGAAACAGGAAGTAGGTCTTCAGTTTACACGGTCACAAATTAATGTAGAACACCGGACGCTATTTAAGGTTCAGTCACTGGGGTCTCCGGTCACAAATTAATGTAGAACACCGGACCGGACGCCATCTTAGGTTAGCTGCCGAGAGCTGGACGAAGACTGGTGACCAGGATGGCTTCATATGGATTAATTACTAGCTGGAAACGTCTCTGTGAACTTTGTGGATGTCTCAGGCAGGAGCGGATTTATCGCCGATCGTGCCAGGCCGCCGTGCGAACACCTCCGGCCGGCCTGGCTACACCTCCGGCCTGGCTAGCTCCAGAGCTAACACTGGAGCTAACACGGGAGCCGGCCTTTTGAACACTGGTGACCAGGATCGCATCATGTGGATTAATTACTAGCTGGAATAGCTCTGTGGACGTCTCAGGCTGGAGCAGCGGCTGGAGCAGGAGCTGCAGATTGATCGCGCCGCCGCTCCAACACTAGCTCATGGCTTGGCTAGCAGAAGCTAGCCAGCTAGCTAACACAGGCCTGGAGCAGCTGCGGTGGCCCGCGCTGCTCGGCCCGAAAACAATCAACGCATGGCAACCTAAGATGTCGGCTTTGACCATCTCAAAGTAAGAAAATATATTTTTATTTATTCTGTAAATGTGAATAGCAATGTTTAACATTACAGTACACTACTTTACATGCTTAAATGTGTGCGCGCGCTCCGTTAGCATGATAAATAAAGGTTGAATGAATGAATGAATGAATAATTTTTTTTTTAAATATAATTTTCACCCCCTACCTACGAACGGATCGAGCTGCGAACGGTTCTTAGGTCCCAAACTCGTTCGTAGGTCGGGGGTTCCCTGTAGCCTCATTGAACAGTGTTGATGGAACGGCAAGAGTGAGTCTTATAAATCCCACCTCATCTATACAGAACACATAATGGTAAATATGCATTAAGATAGGCCTCTGTCAAAACACATGCAGCATCTGACTTTTGAATCTCAGCTACTGTGGTTATTGATCAGATCGGATCAGATTTAATATGAAGGTGTGTCCAGAAACTGACTCACTGTGACTTCACTGGGAAGAACAAACTCATATGCAACCTTGCTCAAGAACTTTGAGGGGCATACGCAAGGAACGACTGAAAACAACAAAGGCACCGAAAGAACAAAAGACTGTCCACAAAAACTTTCAGCCGAGCAGAGGCAAAGACTTTCTCAAAGAACTGTCAAAACATGGTCATCAGACACAAATGGCCAGGATATACGGTCCGGATTTGGGGGGTCCGGACGAGAATCAGAACCCAGTGAACGTCTCACTGGGGGCTGGAACAAGAGAAAGCTGAACACGTTCTCCAAACAGACAAGAGAACAAATGGTCCTGAAGTCACTCACACCAGCAAAGGCCGCACCCCATATTGATCTGTGAGGATCTGTCGTTGATCTTAGTAGCCGGGATCAAAACTACAGTTGCTATGATAAATTTTTAATGAAACACATAGGCACATTTGGGCCTGCCAGCGCAGGCTTCATGATTTTTAGTTATACTGTGCTCAGGTGGATCTGACGACTTGCTTCTTCTGGTTCCTGTAACTCTGTGGTGAAGCTTAAGGAAAGCAAGGGAAATGATCCTAGCTCCTGACCCCAAAACGAGTTAACTTTTATATTTTTGTTTTTGCAGTTGTCCTTGGCGGAGTGCATGTTGGGATTCTGATGTGTCACAAGGGGTACATTTTGGTAAATGATTATAATTTTAAAGAAAATGAGATGATATCGTAGATTACAGTTAGCTATATGGTTGTGAAAACCAAATTACTGGTGGCAATAGGCTGAGGTTTAGGAAACATCTGACACTAGTGCTAAGGTTAAAGGATGGTAAATTTAGACACAATTTCCAATTTATTAACCAAATAACTTTGGCATAATTGAAACAAGGTAGAGTTTTGTTTCAAAAGGGGGTTAAGGGGCTGACAGATGTTTCTAAAAATAGAGAGGTTGGAATTGGTCCCTAGAAATAACTAATTAGAAATAACTAGATTGTAAATGTTTCCTAGAAACAACTAGGACAAATGTTCCTAGAAATAACTAATTAAGGATAACTGATAAATTGGCGTTATAAACAAAGTTCACTTGCGTTGATATTGAGGCGGCATCGGTCTTGAACGTTTTTTAATCATGTCATGGAGGAAGGAGTATTGATGCAAGCATATTTCAAATGAGCAATTAACAACACTGTTTTTTTTCCTCTGTGAAATGTGTGTGAAGCAGGATGGGGGACGCCCCTTGGAAATGTTTCCTGGCCTGCAGGCTCAAACCACTCAAACCTGAAGTGGACCTGATCAGAGGATGTTTAGAAATATGATGGTTCTGTAGATTTATAGCAATTGACTTGACTAGACGACATGTGACTTATTGACTCAGGAAAAAGGTGTATAGAACCACAGGTGTACAATGTTTTGTGAATTATGCTCTGCCGCCGCTTGCTATGTTATTTTTTAATTATGCTCTGCCGCCGCTTGTGATAGGGCGGCCGTGGCGTAGTGGTAAGGGCAGTCGTCTCCCGATCGGAAAGTTGGCGGTTCGACTCCCGGGACCCGCACCATGTGTCGTTGTGTCCTTGGGCAAGACACTTAACCCTGAGTTGCTCCCGGTAGGACTGGAAAGCACCTTGCATGGTAGTCTGCCGCCACCGGTTTATGAATGTGTGTAGCATTCAATATATGTGTAGCACTTTGAGATTTTCAGTAATGAAAAGTGCGTTATAAATTGAATTAATTATTATATTATTATTATGTTATTGTTATGTGTATAATTTCTGCTATAAGCTGAGTGAAAAGGTACAATATTTTTTGTAAGTATGAACCGCCTTAAAACTACTCATAACTAACCCTAATGAAGATTAAGTCTCTCCCAAACCCAACTAACATGCATGATTCATTCTTTGTACTACTGATTGTTGGGTGTTGTTTGCTATGGCACATTCTGTTTATTATAGGTGGTTCCTGGAAATGCTCCAGCTAAGGGGGTAAGGATGGAACTCTATTTTTGTTTTATTGCACATTTCCGGGTACAAATTTTAATATAACATTGGAGAAATTGGCTTACGTTTTAGAATCTGACTTATCAGCACCATTGTGAATGGGTTTATGGATAGACAATAGAGAGTAATTTAACTCATATGGATTTACCCACGTTTGGGCCTTCTCTTAGATGAGTGAATTGGGTTAAACCAAGAAGGCCCTGTTGTAGTCTAACAAGTCGAAAGTTTGTGGTTTAGATTTTCTCAACAGATTTTACAGGAGGCAAGACCAGACAGCCCTGGTCAAGTACGGACCCGTGTGGGGTCGCTGAACGCACACCACAGGCAGTGCGTGTCAATGCCAGGGGATCCACGCGGTTCAGTGTGCTCCAGCCCGTGAACCAGGAAGGAGCTAAAGGATTGGGCTGGACGACAAGAAGAGGTCGCATTCGAACTCTTGTGCCTTGGTAGACCAAAGTAGCCGAGTAAAGTTGCGTGCGGGCCCAGAAGGACTCTGTTTAATGGGGCCACTCGGTGCTAGGAATATGCACACATAGAACAGACACCTAAAACGATAAAAACACTACATATTAGAGTCTCACATTACACGAAGAAAACTCGGGGACATAGGAGGACATTCCCGAGCAACCCAGGGGAATGCCCCCGAGTATGTGTGGCACATTCAAAAAGTATATTAATGTTTCTGTGATGGTGATATAAATCTTGTGTTCTTTCTCTATTTTTGTGTGTTCAAGGGAGACAACTGCCTTGCTGCTGGAGGAGGAACTTGGGAACTTAAGGTTCATAATTCTGCAATATCCTAAGCGCTTACTATTATTATCGTTCATAGTTTGCATATATTTCCTTATATTCTACAATTTGCATATTAATAAATTCATTCAGGTCTGGACGACCCACTGGACGATTGGCTGATAAAGATCTTCGGTCCCTGGAAACAGGTGTTTGTATCTATAATGGTATCATTGGCTATTTTCTTAGGCATACTTATAACTTGCGGGTGCTGCTACGTGCATTGTTTAAGGTCTTTGACGGTTAGACTTATCACGTCCACCCTGGAAAAAGGGATCTTGAAGTGATGCGACAACTGCTTTTGTTAAAAAACTATAACTTGGAGGATTTTGGAAAAAACTGATTGAATATTGTTTATATATACGTTTAGTTGCGTTATTAGGTGTGTGATTTTATTTCTTTTGGGATGGACCTCAGGAATTGAGGTCCAAAGGGGGTTTGTTGTGAAATAAAATATTTTATTCTTCGTGTTTTTATTCCACCAGAAGGGGTTTTCAAATGATGCAGTTTGTGTCCTCTCTGTCTGTCTGTCAGTTTTATGACTTTGCAGATATTTGGCTTGGGAGAAGTCCACTGAAAGCCACTCTCTGGTTCTGCATGTTTGCTTAGCCAGGGAGTGTCAGAACAAGCCCTAATCTATGTGTGTCTTTGGTGTGGTTTGGTGTCCAGTTGCACTGATTGGTCACTTGGTGGTGTAGGGATATCGCAGCGGTCAGTTTTGCTGACCGTACAATATTCCAGATGATAGATTGATCGATCAGGTTTTCACCTGACAAACTTATCATCAATATTCACGAGTTCTCTCTTTTTAGATTAATACCTATAATTCTGTGCCTTGGAGGTGAGAATGTAAAGACATGAAACGTCAATTTATGAACTGAATCATTTAATTAACAAATCATTAAATTACACCACACATTTGTACATGTTTGGATCGATCGAATTTCCTATAACTAACTATCGACAGATTTAAATTTTGAACAACAGACAAGTAAAAGATGACATTACTTCTTCTGCAGGTACTCTTAACTTAGTTTGTTGCTGACAACAGATATAAAGTTTAAAGGGAAGTTTTTAGCATAAGAAGGAGGAAAGGTGGAAAAGAAGGGGTGAACTATCTTGAATGTTTATAACCAGAACATGACACGTTCCCCGTGCGATCTCCAGCTGGACGTACCGTATGTCCGGTGTGTAAACAATCAGCGACTCGTTACCTTTTGACGGTCTACCAAGAATGGATCGATCCTTGAAGTCCGGAGAGGTCAGTCTGTTTAGATTGTAGCTTCTCACGTCCGCCTTTGACCCACTGAAGTAACGTAGTCTGGTTGATGTTTCAAGAGTAAAAGTGTTCTTGGATGTGAACACTCATTGTGGTCGGAGCTTAGAAGCTCAGGTGAGTTAACAGCAGTCTTGCTATTAATTCGGCTGTTGAACTGGACCGTTGACGCTTGGTCCAAGTTCTCAGCTTCAAAGAGAAAGTCAATTCATGTCAACTTTCTTCCAGCAACTACTCGAGAGAGAAGTAAGATGTGAAGGTTTTAACTGAGACGTGACCCAGAAAATGTGTTATTTTCTGATTGGCCGGATGGCATCAGAAGTTGATGTGAGAATGACATCAACACGTTGAAAGGGGGTCAAAAGATTAGTTTGTCAGAAAGATAAAGTGTTAGTTTCAGATGTCAGCATTTTATGATAAAACTGATTCCTTTGCCTTAACACTTTTAATCAAACCAACAGTATTTTGCTTAAACAACGTCATTAAGCATCACATATGGGACCTATGTTAATGATAATAGCAAAAACAGATATTATTCATCTGATTATTAATTAGGACAAAAACAAAAGTTTCTTCTGAGGAGATTGTCCTGAGCTCAAACTAAAATGAGATAAACAGCGTCACTGAATCTTCACTGTAGGTTTGAGGAGAAATCCTTCATGAATAACATTTTGAGAAAATGTCCAGTTTGAATTAAATAGTCCTTGACTATCAAACATTAACTGCACTAATGCTTATACAAATAACACAAATTATTCATTGATGACATTTGAATTAACACAAATTAAAAGAAGTCTCTGGATGACTTAATTTATGATGTTTGATTCAAATTAAAAGTAATAAAAGTATTATTGTCCCTTCAGGAATAACTCCCAAAAAGTTCATTACTGAGAACGATCAGAGATGTGCTTCAAACTCAAGGTTGTATCACTACAGTCCCCCCTTTTGGAACTCATCGCCTGTCCACGGGGATGAGGTCCAACATGAAAAGATACCACCAAATGTCTCTGATCTTGATGTAATCCAGCAAGTGGGAAAAAAAAATCAAAAATTATAATTCCATAAAGTTTTTGGAAATTCCATACTATTCGTAGGTAATCCCTTAGCGGAAAGCTTTTAATCCTTTGGAAAACAAAGTCTTATAATCCACAGCGGTAATTCCATAACGATTAGAGTTGTTGATTTCATCAGCAACAATTGTTTCAATCAGTATGTAATAATAATAATAATAATAATAATGAATTCAATTTATAACGCACTTTTCATTAATGAAAATCTCAAAGTGCTACAAGGAGCAACAGAATTAAATGACAATAAAACAGACAATAAAACAAATAATAAAACATTTAAAATCAATAACAATATCAGCTAAGATCAAAAGTAGAATCATGAGGAGGTAGAGTATGCTCGGTCGAAAAGAAAGGTCTTCAAGTCGCTCTTAAAGTCAACCACAGACTGTGGGGCTCTTAGACAGTCAGGAAGAGAGTTCCACAGGCGGGGGGCAGCCACACTGAAAGCCCGGTCTCCCATGGTCCTTAATTTGGTTCTCGGAATGTGAAGGAGATTGCTGTTCTGTGACCGCAGCGAACGGGTGGATGAGTATGGAACAAGAATGTCCTTTAGATAATCTGGTGAAGTTCCGTGTAAGCATTGATGTGTAATGAGAGCAGTTTTGTACTGAATTCTGTAGGCAACAGGAAGCCAATGAAGGTTATGGAGAATTGGCGTAATATGTTCAAATTTACGAACTCTCAACAAGATCCTTGCTGCACTGTTTTGAATATATTGAAGTTTCTGAAGGTTTTTGCCAGGGATTCCAATAAACAGGGAGTTGCAGTAGTCGAGCCTGGAGGAGACAAAAGCATGGACGAGCTTCTCAGCATCGGAAAAAGTTAGGGATGGGCGAAGTCTGGAGATGTTTCGAAGATGGAAGAAGCAAGTTTTAAACAGATGCTTAATGTGATTCTCAAATGTAAGATTGGAGTCCATTTTTATTCCAAGATTAGTAACAGAGGTGGAGAGGGGGATGTCTTGTCCAGAAAAGGAAAGTCTTGTTATAGGAGATGTTTGTACCTGGTGAGGGGTGCCAATCAGTATGGCCTCAGTCTTGGAGCAGTTTAATTGAAGAAAGTTCTGATTCATCCATGCCCTAATTGCCTCCAGGCAGGCAGAGAGGGCAGTGAGTGAAGATGGAGATGACAAGGTGGAAGATGAGGATGCTCCAGTCCTGATGTAAAGCTGTGTATCGTCGGCATAACAGTGAAAAGAAATGTTGAACTGATTAATAATTTGACCTAAAGGCAGCATGTAAAGGGAAAACAGCAGGGGCCCCAGAACCGACCCCTGAGGGACACCACAGGAGACACAAACTGTCTGGGACGTGGCGTTGCCAAGACTAACACATTCCAGCCTATTGGAGAGGAAAGATTTGAACCAGTCCAGGACTGTGTCGCAGAGACCGACCTCCACATGAAGACGGTGGAGGAGGATATTATGGTCCACAGTGTCGAAGGCTGCAGTGAGGTCAAGGAGGACAAGGATGGAGGGAGAGCCAGTGTCAGCAGCCAAGAGGACATCATTGGTAACCCTCAGCAATGCAGTCTCTGTACTGTGAGCTGCCCTAAATCCAGACTGGAACTTCTCATACAGGGAGTGTTGTTGTAGGTGGTCCTGCAGCTGAGCAGCAACAGCTTTTTCCAGCACTTTAGACAGAAAAGGGAGGTGTGAAATTGGGCGGTAATTAGAAAAAATGTCGGGATCCAAATTAGATTTTTTCAGAAGAGGCCTAATGATGGCGGTTTTTAGAGGCAGTGGAACATGACCAGATTGTAGAGACTGATTTATTATTTGAGTGATAAGTGGGCCTATTGCAGAATGATTGGTTTTTATGAGAGAAGAGGGGAAAGGATCCAGGGCGCAGGATGAAGGCTTCATTTTCTTGATGATGGCCTCCACCTCACTCTGAACAACTTCGTCAAAGCTGTTTAGGGTCCCAGAATGCAGACGGGTGGGTGGCACACTGAGAACGGGGAGGTTGTGGAGCTGAGATCTGATAGTGTCAACTTTGGTTTTAAAAGATGAAAGAAACAGGTCACATTTTTGAGCAGAGTCCTCAAGAGTATGTAGAGGGGATCCCTCGATTGACGCAGAGGAGGCGACCCTTGGATGAAGGTTGAAGACCAGCATTGGAGTAGCAGGTCCCCACATCGAAGGTTGAAGGCTGGTTGGTTTCCAGTCCGTGCCACTCTGGTTCTATGTGTCATGCAGTTATGTGGTTTAAGGTGGGCTTATGATTGGGATTTTACATTAAGCCTTACCTATATGCACCTGGTATGTAAGCTATCATGGTTTAGATCAGCTACAATTACCAATTAAGGGTTGGAGCATGCATCAAAAGTTAAATATAGGGATCTACGTCTATAGAAGGTTCAGGAGGGCTTCTGTAATGAAGGCCTCTTCTTCCAAACTATTCCTCCATTCATTACTTTGTTTAGGTTAAACTAAAATAGAAAAAGAAAATATAGTTTGGTCTAAATGTCTGTTGTCCTTTAAGACGACGACGTAGGATTTGGTGTTCCCTATAAAATTTAGAAGTCTATGGCGAGACTCATCAAAAATGAATAGATGATCTAGAATAGAAACGATCGAATCGGTTCAATATAGAAATTGTGAGACCAGTGTAGTTTATGGTACCTAAAGTAGCTTTAAACTACATTGACCCTTCATTGACTGAGGTTTAACAAAATGAAACTGCATGTTGGCATAGTTAAATCCATTTAAGTCTTTAACTTATCATTAATAAAAACCTCTTTTGGCTGGGAGTGTTCAAAAACAATACCAAGCTTCAACAACAACAAAAGTAGCAATTAAGCAACTAGAAAACAACGTTTCACCGCTTCAACTCACTCCTGTCGTCAGATTCCAACGTGTATCACACAATAAAAACAGGTCTTAGCTTTATAACCGATGTCAATTAAATCCTGCAGATTTAAACGGTTGTTAAGGTTAGTTTTTTGTTGTGGGTTTTTAGACTTAGCGTTTCTAAGTTCTAGTTGGAATGGTTTCTTTTAGCAACTAATATAGTTTAAACTGTTTAGTTTATTTACTATCGTGTGCTTGGACGACCTTAATTTCCCATGAAGTCTGTGAGTTTGCGAGATCTTTGTCGTTTGTGGGGTTATTGAAATATTTGTCTTTGTCTTGGGCATGACCTAACATCACCCCCCTGAGGTCATGGGGGACCACGAACACAGGTGAGGACGTCCGTCCATGGGCACAAGTTAGGATGCCAATGTTTAGTTTAAGCTGTTTTCGCAGCTGAGAGTAGACAGTACACAGGAACCTTTTAGGTATCGGCCAACGTTTCTTCTTACGTTTACCTCTTTCTGTGTAATTCAGGTGTGTCACAACTGTCGGCGCAGTCGCAGGTGTGTCTGTTTGTTCAGACTGCGACAGGTCTCTGTCGTTGTGTGTGTTCTTCCCACTTCTTGACCGAAGAGGGGCTCTTTGAGTCTGTAGAAACTATGTCATTTCTGATTAGTTCTAAACTCAAATGCTCTTGAACCAAGGTTTCATCGAAAGCTTGGCTGGTTGCCGATTTATCTGTCCCAGAGGACAGTACAGCGTCCTCGGTGTGGGATCCTTGGATCTCTACACCTTTTTCTACCTGAGGTAGGTAGTGTTCAGTGAGTGCTGAATGTTTCAGCTCGCAGAGGAGGTTCTCTTGTTGGGCCAGGGTTGGGTCCAACTGTTGTGTCTCTTCTGCCTCACCTGTATTTGAAGGTTCACTTACCGGGCTTGTGCTCTCGGTTGGGGAGTCATCCGTGCCTTCTGCGGTACCATCTGTTAGACAGACAGTGTCATGACCTCCAGGATCTTGTTGATTGTCAGCATTTTGTTCGCTGTCAGCTTCTTTGGCAATGTTGTTGTTATTGTCCTCAATGTTATTATTGTTGAAAGCTGTGT
>JBBPBX010087502.1:0-14687 GCA_038048925.1 Garcialebias charrua
TCCGCAGTGAAGCGGGCGCTGTACCGGTCTGTCGTGGTGAAGAGAGAGCTGAGTCAAAAGGCAAAGCTCTCAATTTACCGATCGATCTACGTTCCCACCCTCATCTATGGTCATGAGCTTTGGGTTGTGACCGAAAGAACGAGATCTCGGATACAAGCGGCTGAAATGAGTTTTCTCCGCAGGGTGTCTGGACTCTCCCTTAGAGATAGGGTGAGAAGCTCAGTCATCCGGGAGGGACTCAGAGTAGAGCCGCTGCTTCTCCACATCGAGAGGAGCCAGTTGAGGTGGCTTGGGCATCTGGTTAGGATGCCTCCTGGACGCCTCCCTGGTGAGGTGTTCCGGGCATGTCCCACCGGGAGGAGACCCAGAGGAAGACCCAGGACACGCTGGAGGGACTATGTTTCTCGGCTGGCCTGGGAACGCCTTGGGATTACCCTGGAGGAGCTGCTCCAAGTGGCTGGGGAGAGGGAAGTCTGGGCTTCCTTACTTAGGCTGCTACCCCGCGACCCGACCTCGGATAAGCGGAAGACAATGGATAGATGGATGGATGGATGGATGGATGGATGGATGGATGGATGGAAGATTGTCTTCAATTTTCTTTAAAAGTGGGATATGATTCAATTTTAGTAAGTCTTCCAGTTTAGGAGAAATATTAATACCGAAGTATGCAATGTTACCTGATTGTAGTCTTTCATTAAAGGGGACCACATATAGGTCTTTAAACACGCAATTTATTTGAAGAGCTGTAGATTTTGTCCACTTTATAGAATAATCAGAAACTTTTGAGAACGAGTTTATTAATTCGATCACATTAGATATTGAGTTTTCTGAGTTCTGAAGGAAAAGTAAAACATTGTCAGCATAAAGACTAATTTTATGTTCTATATTTTTACACTGTATCAGAGAGAGTCAGAGAGTCTTTATTGTCATTTGCACCGCATGTGGTACATGTGATGAAAACGAGATTATGTACACGGGGTCCCAGTTACATCCAACAACAAATGAAAAAGAAAAACAGTAATAACATCTATAACTAACTAAGAAAAACATCAACTAGTAATACACTAAGCCTAATATAGTTGAAATAAACAGCAGCACGAACATGAGTTTGTATGAGCAGATGGTATGCCTTTAATATCAGCACTTGTCTGATTGCTGCTGCTAAAGGTTCAATAAAAATAGCAAATATTGCTGGTGAAAGTGGGCATCAATGTAGTCTTTGACATCCTTTTCCATTCCAGGCCAATAGGTAATTTGTTTTATTGCCTTCAGCGTGGCTTTATCTCCTTTGTGTCCTGCGGATGGGAGATCATGGGCATGAACTAACGCCAAAATTACACTACTTGCGGTCCGCTCCGCTCCGCAGGTCGCAGCTGAGCGTCTCAAACTCCAATTTCCACTACCTCCGCTCAGCTCAGGTCCGCCTGCATGCGCCGCTCCTAGACGCATGCCCGGGATTTGCGGGATCGCGCGATAAATCAAGTTATAAATAAGTACCGTATTTTCCGGTGTATAGGTCGCACCTTTTTTATGGTTTTTTATGGTTTTTTTCAAGGCCTGCGACCTATACACCAGTAATAATGAATTCAATTTATAACGCACTTTTCATTAATGAAAATCTCAAAGTGCTACACGGTGCAACAGAAATTAAATGTCAATAAAACAAGTAATAAAACAAGTAAAATCAATAACAGTATCAACTAAGATCAAAAGTAGAATCATGAGGAGGCAGAGTATGCTCGGTTGAAAAGAAAGGTCTTCAAGCCGCTCTTAAAGTCAACCACAGACTGTGGGACCCTCAGACAGTCAGGAAGAGAGTTCCACAGGCGGGGGGCAGCCACACTGAAAGCCCGGTCTCCCATGGTCCTTAATTTGGTTCTCGGAATGTGAAGGAGATTACTGTTCTGTGACCGCAGCGACCGGGTGGATGAGTGTGGAATAAGAATATCCTTCAGATAATCTGGTGAAGCTCCATGTAAGCATTGATGTGTAATGAGAGCAGTTTTGTACTGAATTCTGTAGGCGACAGGAAGCCAATGAAGGTTATGAAGAATGGGCGTAATATGTTCAAATTTACGAACTCGCAACAAGATCCTTGCTGCACTGTTTTGAATATACTGAAGTTTCTGAAGGTTTTTGCCAGGGATTCCAATAAACAGGGAGTTGCAGTAGTCGAGCCTGGAGGAGACAAAAGCATGGACGAGCTTCTCAGCATCGGAAAAAGTTAGGGATGGGCGAAGTCTGGAGATGTTTCGAAGATGGAAGAAGCAAGTTTTAAACAGATGCTTAATGTGATTTTCAAATGTAAGATTGGAGTCCATTTTTATTCCAAGATTAGTAACAGAGGTGGAGAGGGGGATGTCTTGTCCAGAAAAGGAAAGTGTTGTTATAGTAGATGTCTGTACCTGGTGAGGGGTGCCAATCAGTATGGCCTCGGTCTTGGAGCAGTTTAATTGAAGAAAGTTCTGATTCATCCATGCCCTAATTGCCTCCAGGCAGGCAGAGAGGGCAGTGAGTGAAGATGGAGATGACAAGGTGGAAGATGAGGATGCTCCAGTCCTGATGTAAAGCTGTGTATCGTCGGCATAACAGTGAAAAGAAATGTTGAACTGATTAATAATTTGACCTAAAGGCAGCATGTAAAGGGAAAACAACAGGGGCCCCAGAACCGACCCCTGAGGGACACCACAGGAGACCTATACAAGTTTTTTTTTGTTTTTTTTTTAACTTTGGCAGAAAAGAGTGCAGTACCACTTTCGGCCACTAGGGGGCGCAGTGCAGTACCACTTTTGGTCGCTAGGGGGCGCAGTGCAGTACCACTTTCGGCCGCTAGGGGTGCAGTGTAGTACCACTTTCGGTCGCTATGGGCGCTAAAGAGACCTGTACCGGTATTTTTTTTATTTTTTTTTAACCAGTACAGTACCTGCAGACATGCTGGCTGGGGGGGAGTTACCTGTTTGTGTATTGAGCATAAAAGCCCATCACCCCGGCTACATCTCTGTGGGAGTAGGACAGATGCAACAGCGAACAACAACAGAAGAACAACAGAACAGCAGCCATGCCTCCAAAGAGAAAATCCTACACGGCTGATTTTAAATTGGAGGTAGTGAAATTCGCCGTGGTTCACGGGAACCGAGCCGCTGACCGCCAGTACGGGGTCAGTGAGAAGGTGATCCGCGGATGGAGGAAGTCCGAGGCGGTGATCCAGGCCATGAGGAGGACCAAGCGGGCAAACAGGGGCAAGAGAGCCAGGTGGCCACAGCTGGAGGACAAAGTCAAGTCCTGGGTCCTCTCGGAGCGCGCATGTGGGAGAGGGGTCTCCACAGTTCAGCTGCGCCTCCATGCCATCGCTCTCGCCAAGGACATGGGCATCACGGAGTTCATTGGTGGTCCGAGCTGGTGCTTTCGCTTCATGAAGCGCCAGGAACTCTCCATCAGGGCTCGGACCACCATGTGCCAGAAGCTCCCCGCTGACTTCCAGGAGAAGCTGGACACATTCCGTGCCTTCGTGAGCCGGCAGGTATGCTGACCTGCCTTTTTTTTTAGTGTGTTAAACATACCTGTATCTTGCTAAATTTTAATAGATTAATTTAATATAAAATCGCGCGCTCACAGCGAGTTTGTTGTCAGTGCGCGCGTGTTTCTTTGTTTAATGTACGAAGATGTCTCCTTCGTGTGTCGCCTGGTACCAGTACCGCTAGCTAAGCTAAGCTAACATGATTTTTTTTCTGTGTGTTGTGTTAAACGTACGGTACCTGTATCTTGCTAAATTTTAATAGATTAATTTAAAATAACATCGCGCGCTCACAGCGAGTTTGTTGTCATTGCGCCCGCATTTCTTTGTTTAATGTACGAAGATGTCTGCCTTTGTGTGTCGTCTGGTACCCGTAGCTAAGCTAACATGGTATTATTTTGTGTGTGTTAAACGTACGGTACCTGCATCTTGCTAAAATTTAATATACCGTATTAATTTAAAATAAAATCAGAGCTCACAGCGAGTTTGTGGTGAGTGGGTGCGCGCTCGATTCTTTGTTTACTTTTTTTTGTGTGTTTAACGCACTTCTTGCTAAATTTTAATATATTAATTTAATAATAATACGGTAATACCGGTAATAATGAATTTCATTTATAATGCACGTTTTATTAACAAAAATCTCAAAGTGCAGCTAAAATTAAAGATAAAAAACAACTGATAAAATTAATTACCGGTAAGATCAGTGATAAAACAACAAGAAACAATAATAAAATCAATTAAAACAATGATAATATCAAATAAGATCAGAGATAAAATCATGTGGAGGCAGAGTACAGTAGGCTTGCTTAAAAATAAAGGTCTTTAAGCCTTGTTTAAAGTCAACCAGTGACTGGAGCACTGGTTTAATATAAATGTGGACATGTGATGTGATGTTGACAAACAAAGAAACATTTTTATGTTGCAGGTGGTTGCAGGTCTTGAAAATAGCACCCTCTCATAGTGGATCAACCAGTTTGCTGGTGACATCCACAACTACCGTAGCTGTTCACAGCCTAAAAAGTGATCATTATTGCACTGATGGCCACTTGCTATTCACAGAGGGCTGAGTGATACTTTATTTTGTGCTGTATAGGTCACAGTTTTTTTTAAATGTTTCTTTCTTTGTCAGGACCATCAGGACTATGTGAGGACCATCAGCCAAACGATGGATCGATGTGTCCTTCAGGGTGCTAACGATCCATTGTTAGGCTGATGGTCCTCCATCATGTGAGCAGCTGGTTTCGGCTTTCATCAGCCAACTGGTTCATCCACTGTGAGAGGGTGCTACCAGTACCGGCTAATGTCTGCTTCTTTTGTTTTTTTAATGTTTCTTTCTTTGTCAGGACCATCAGGACTATGTGAGGACCATCAGCCTAACGATGGATCGATGTGTCCTTCAGGGTGCTAACGATCCATTGTTAGGCTGATGGTCCTCCATCATGTGAGCAGCTGGTTTCGGCTTTCATCAGCCAACTGGTTCATCCACTGTGAGAGGGTGCTACCAGTACCGGCTAATGTCTGCTGCTTTTGTTTACCGTACTGTAGCCCGACGCTAATGTCTGCCTTTTGTCTTTCTCACGCCAGGTCGAGACGCATGGGATCACTGCCGACCATGTGATTAATATGGATGAGGTACCGCTCACGTTTGACATTCCTCTAGGGAGGAGTGTCTCCCAGAAGGGGGAGAAGACTGTCAACATCCTCACCACAGGCCACGAGAAGTCCCACTTCACAGTGGTTCTGGCCTGTGGTGCTGACGGCTGCAAACTCCCCCCCATGGTCATCTTTAAGAGAAAGACCATTCCGAAGGAGGACTTCTGCTCCAGGGTGGTGGTGGCCGTGAACCCGAAGGGATGGATGGACGAAGCGATGATGCTTCACTGGATCACCAAGTGCTTCGTCCATCGTCCCGACGGGTTCTTTAGGACCAAGAAGGCTCTGCTCGTCATGGACAGCATGAGGGCCCATATTACGGACGCCATGAAGGCGAAGGTGAAAACACTCAACACTGTTCCCACAATCATCCCAGGGGGGCTGACGAAACTCCTGCAACCCCTTGATATCTCGGTAAACAGGAGTTTCAAGGCCTCCCTGAGGAAGTTGTGGGAGCAGTGGATGATCAGTGGCGTGCACAGCTTCACAGCGACGGGGAGGATGCGGCACGCCACCTTCGCCCAGGCAGTGGAGTGGGTGGACAAGGCCTGGGCTTCGGTCACCACCCGCACCATCAAGGCTGGGTTCAAGAAGGCGGGCATCCTCCCCCGGCCTGCTGGAGCTGGTGCTGAGGCAGAGGACAGCGGTGAAGAAGAGGAGGAGGGAGGAGGAGGAGGAGGAGGAGGAGGGACCTCTCACCTCTGGCAGTCTGTCTCAAGAACTTGCTGAACTTTTCCAAAGCGACACAGAGGACGAGGAGTTTTTGGGCTTTGAATGAGTTTCTACTGTAAATAATTTGTAAATTTGTAAATAAAAACCACAAAAACATATCTGTTTCAGTCATCTTTATGTGCGGGTGTACAGGTACCGGTAGTAATTTCAAAGCTGCTTTATTTACGGTGTGTGGGTGTACCGGTACCGGTAGTAATTTCAAAGCTGCTTTATTTACGGTGTGTGGGTGTACCGGTACCAGTAACTGTCAAAGTTCACTGGTTAACAAAAATTAAACTGTGACACAGTCTTCCAAAAAAGGCAGCCAACAAATATTTTGTTAGGAGTTTCTGTAGTCCAATTTTAATGATGTTGGTGGTGTTTACATTCTGAAATAAGCTGATTTGTAATCATTTATTAACAAAAATTAAACTGAGACACAGTCTTACAAAAAAGGAAGCCAACAAATATATTTTTTTAGGTGTTTATCCTGCTAAAATTAAAATATCAATTCCTGCAGGTCTGTTCTCTGCATTTCCGGTGCTGCGCGTGCACGTTTGGTTTTCATCAGACGTGCCGGTAACTAGCGAAACAACTTTTTAAATCCAGCTCATTTCACAATTACGTTCAGTCTTTAAAAAAGTCAGCTAACAAATATAGTTTTGAGGTGTTTAGCCTGCTAAAATTCAAACACTGTACCAATTCATGCAGGTCTGTTCGCTGCAGCATTTCCGGTGCTGCGCGTGCACGTTTGGTTTTCATCAGACGTGCCGGTAACTAGCGAAACAACTTTTTTAATCCAGCTCATTTCACAATTACGTTCATTTATTAAAGAAAAGTTCAGCTCAGAAACACATTTGCTATAATTTTTATCCAACAGATATTATTTTTTAAGTGTTAATCTTCTTAAAGCCTTGCTGTGTGCTCCTTGCAGCAGAGGTAAACACTTGGTCCATATTTCCGGGTTGACTCAGCGGTGACGCGGCACGTCAGTGGTGGATGACGCGTTACGTCGGCGGTGACGTACCGGTAGTGCGACCATGGTGCGACCTATACATCGGTGCGACCTATACATCGGTGCGACCTATTTATGGATTTTTCCAGTTTATTGATAAATATTAGACACTGCGACCTATACAACGGTGCGACCTATACAACGGAAAATACGGTATGCCCCCTGCTGTGCGTAGGGGCGTCAACATGTTGAGTGAGATTAAGAGAGTCCAGAAGAGACTTAAAATCTGTTGCCAGAGGTGAAGAAGAATTGTCCACGTGGATATTTAAGTCGCCAAGAAAAATAGTCTTCACAGGTGAGGTGCAGAAAAAAGTGAGGAGGTCATGCATCTCTGAGTTAAATGAAACATGCGGTTTGGGCAGCCTATAAATTAATATAACATTCATCAGGAGTGGGGCTTTGAAGCTGAAAGCCAGACATTCAAAAGAAAAGTCCTGAGAAACCAGATGAGACTACCTGTATTTTAAATTACTGCGATAAATTACCGGTAAACTTGACACTCTCACCCCTCCTAACCCTTCTACTAAGGAATTCCACACTTTTCAGAGGAGCCCAGCTGAATAAACATTCTGTCATCATTTCAGGACTTTGGATTCGCCTCTGGCCGTCCTCGGCATCTCCCCCCTCCCCCCCATGAGTGTGCACAGATCTCCATGAACTGAGTGATTCTATCTGAACTCTGCAGTACGGGCTGGCATGCAACCGCCTTTGAGTCCCCCTCCCCCGCCCTCTGCGTAATGTCGGCGTCATTATGTGCTTGTGTGCGAGATTTTTTTTCATTACCACATTTTTGACCTTTAGAGGACAAAAATGTGTTAGGAATTGTTTTGTCTCCAAACCTTATGTGTCATTTTTCACCACTTTTATTTTCTGTCCAACAGATCTCACTTGCAAATGAGTCTTCGAGGCTCAATGGGACTTATCTGTTTAAATAAAGTTTGAATGAATGAAAATTTCTGGTCACAGGGATCACTGGTACCCATATCTAACTATAACTGTGTGAGAGGTGGGGCACACCCTGGACAGGTCTCCAGTCCATCACAGGGACACTTAGAGACAAACGAGAGAAACAACCACTCTCTCACTCACACCTAGAGACATTTTAGAGTTACCAATCAGACTAACATGCATGTTTTTGGTTTGTGGGAGGAAACTGGAGTACCTGGAGAAAACCCACGCATGCATGGAGAGAACATGGTGAATGACAATAAAGAACCTGAATCCTGAACATGTGAACTCTACTCAGAAGTGTCCCTGGGTCGGGATTTGAACAGGGGCAACCTTCTCACTGAGAGACGGCAGCTCTACCAACTGCACCCCTGTGCTGCCCAGAAAATGGCTATAATTCAGTCAGTTCTATAGATACTGAACTATAATTTGGTGTGGCATTAGCTGTCATTGCCAATACAGACTGTGAGCACTAACACAACTCCAAAGATTTCACAAAGATTGTGCTTAGAGCCATTTATGACTTATGAATTAAGGAGCCATCTCTCCTCTTCTCAAAGTGATGAGATGATCTCATACTAAAACTCTGGCATAAAAGGCAGCAGGCAGTTAGCATTTCTTCAAGGAATACAAGGTTTTAAACTATAGTTTTACTGATATGTCTCTTTCTCACTCACTTAAACCCACTCGGACACAGACAAACACACCTCTGTGCAGCATTTGCAATGTTTTTCATAAATGCCTCAAGCAATAATGGCTCACAGGATGGAGTGTTGGGTCTGCAGCTCATGTGACCTTAAAAGGCCTATCATTACCTTGACAACAACCTATAAGCCCAGAACACCCACCATCAGAACTGAAAGCATCTTTAGGTTGAGAGGTGAAACATCTAGCTATCTTCTTTTGGACCTCTTCAAATGAAGACAACTGGATCATTATGTCCTGGATGACTGAGAATCTACACCAACATGTAACTTTGGATGTTTTCTGTTAGAGGAGAGCTACCATGCAAATTACAGCTCAAGCAATTGCTATATATGAATCATATGCAAATGTTTGTTAATAAAACCAACCATTTATTAATTAATTGTAAGTGATTAAAATTGAAATAGTTTCTTGTATTTGACACATGTATCATTATTTGTTGTGGTTTTCATACCTTGAGCTTGTTTTCCTTCCGATTGACGATGACAGCGCTGATCTGCTGGTCCATAAAAATGAGGATGGTGACCAGGAGAGCAGGAACAAAGCTGGCCAGATACCACCACCAAGGGTTTTTACCAAAAGGAAGAACAATCCATCCACGATCAGGACGTGTCGGCTATATCATACACAGTAATGAAAGATCAGTTTATTTGTCTTTTATTGCTCTTTTTCTTTTAAAAGAGAACAAGTTGTTAATGTTCTGAGTGTTGGTCATATTGCACAGATAGAAGGGTGTATGCAGTGGTGAAACACACATAATGTACATACTTATATATGTCCTGTATATATTGTTAATTTTTGGCACATTACCTGAAGATATAGATTTGCCAAGTTTTGTGGTTAAAAAAACGTTGCTGAGCTTGGGAAACCTTGACATTTGACCTTGCTTGGGAAACGGGTAGGTATTTGGCTCTCAAAGCATCTTTCTTCCCCCAGAGGGTTTGGGCAGCAGGGCAAAGCCTCAGCTCCTGCCATGCAACACCCAGCTGCCACTTCTCTGGCTTCAACCAAAGCCACTATAAATATAATGTCTACAGCCCCTGCTGTGTCTATAAGGCCTATAAAAACTAAGCAATAAGGTTTAGAGAACCCCACAGGATGGTCAAGAAATGAATATTGGGGGTGTGGGGATACACTAAAAGGTCCAAGTCACCAACTGACAGCTGCTCAATCAAACTGAGTATTTGGGGATGAAAAATATTGATTCAATAAGTAGTCAGAACCATTCTAATAACACAAACAACAATATGGTCACAAGTTCAACTGACACTAAGGATGACATTAATACTATCCCCACTATAAAATACAGTGATAGTAACATCATACACTCTCTGATAATGAACTCTCACCAACAGGTCTCAACAGGTGAGGTGTAGAACTCACCTGTCTGCCCTTATCACCACCAATGCAGGAGCACCACAGGGATGTGGACACTGTGTCTGTTCACTCTATACACCAATGATCTACGCTCCAGTGACCCATTTGTAAAGCTTGTGAAGTGCACTAATGGCTCAATCATCTTGGGCCTTTTCACTAACGATAATGATGGTATAGCCTACGAAAACTGCATTTCAGATCTCAGTGTGGTGTCCAGAAAATAACCTGGAGTTAAACATCACCAAAACAGCTGAGATTATTATTGTCATTGGAAAAAAACATCCACATCAACAGTCTCCTCTTAGAATCACTGTAATGGAACTGTTGTAAAGGAGGAAGACGCTGCTGTTTTAGGCTTCTCCATCACAAGGACTTGAAATGGACACTTAAAGGTTGTTAAGAAGGCTCACTGGAGAATGCTTAGAGTTCTTAAAAAGCCAAACATCTACACCGAATTGCCTGCCCAGTTCCTCAGAGAAACCATCGAGAGCATGCTGACCTGACCTGACCTCATTCCCTGGCTCCACTGTACACACTTAACAACTTGATTGCATCATCAAGCTGGCGAGTAAACTAACTGGAAAACACCTACAGTCAAAATTGAATTTGCACATCGCCATAGTCCTAAGACAGGCTTGGAAAATAGAGGCCTTGTCATAGTCCAGTTTTTTTATATTCAGAATTCAGCCAGACAACAAGAATGTAAAAACCAGAACCAAAATCAACTGGAGGGAGAGCCACTAAAGAGAGAGGCTTTAATGCGGTGGACAGCAGGGCAATGCAGGGTCGTGGTCCAAAGGGCAAAGCGGGGGTCAAGAATAGGGAGTCAGAGGTCCAAGGATAAATCCAAAAGGTCAATCCATAATCCAAAATCCATAGGCAGAACAAGCAGTCATTACCAGGGTCAGATGGGCTGAACAGAACCAGACAGGGAGCAGGCAAAACGGTAAATCCACAAGACAAAGTGTGGGGTCAAAATCCGATGAACAAAGCGTGAATGTCAGGCGTGAACATGAACACGAAGGCTAGATATCTAACACCATGAAGGGTTTGATAATCTGGCAGATTGGAGTGGTGAGAAGAGTCTTTAAATCTGGGTCAGAACAGGTGCAGAAACATGACATGGAGAGGCAGAAGACAGAGAACTTGATCATGACAGGACTCAAATAACTTGGCACAGCTTTTTAAAATATTTCCATCTGCCCAAAATTGTTGTAACATTTTCTTCTGCATTGCCATCAAGAATAATCCATGTACAGTACCTGTATACAGATTCCTTACATTTGGTTAAATTTTTTTTAAAATAAATAAATAAAATGTTTACGTTGGTGTTATTCCGAATTTTATTTAAGCAATTGAAAAGCTGATTTGTATCACCATAAACACAAATGTTCATCTGCAGTGATCCAAACTGAAGTTGTTTGAACCTAAAAGTTGCAGAACATATTTGCAAATTACTATAAATTGTCAATGTTAAGTTTTTGGATTCTTAATAAGCCAGACACAGGAGTCTGAAAACTGTTTTTTATTAATTTGGTTGCTGCTGGAGTAATCAGGATCAGCCGCATTAACAGGTTCTCACAGGCTGGAAGGAGAGAGTCACCTGACAGAATGGCAGCAATGGCATCATTGGTCCTGGTGCAGAGCAGCTGCAGAGAAAAGCTTCAATAATGTGGTTCAAGGGGCAAATCCAATAACGGGGTCCGGTGGTCAGCACAGGGGTCATGAAGAGGAAGGCAGAGGTCCAGATTCAAAATCCAAAAACATAATCCGTGAAGCGTGGTCTTAGTAGGGGAGGCAGGGTACGTTGCCGTGATCAGAGAGTCAGACAAATCCAATAGGGTCAGGCAAGGTGAGGAGTAAAAAACAGGCGAGGGGTCAAGGCAAGACAACAAGGCATGAGATAAGAAACTATGATGGTTTCAAAATCAGGGAAACAGGAAACAGATTGGCAACCAGAAGGGCCGTCCAGAGTTGTTCCAGGGCTCTGGTGGGCGGCCATGAGGTCATCTGGCAAGTTACAATGTCCATGGCGAAAGGCTGGGCAACCCTCCAATAGCTTGAGATGGGGCCAGAGCAGCAACAGGCGATGCAGGTATGGAGGGCCGTGGAGCCTCTGCAGTGGAAAACATGGAGGGCTGTGGGTCTGCTGCTGACATGGAGGGCCGTGGAGCCTTTGCAGTGGAAAACATGGAGGGCTGTGGGTCTGCTGCTGACATGGAGGGCCGTGGAGCCTTTGCAGTGGAAAACATGGAGGGCTGTGGGTCTGCTGCTGACATGGAGGGCCGTGGAGCCTTTGCAGTGGAAAACATGGAGGCCATGGGTTCTGCAGCAGTTATGGAGGCCTTGGGCTCTGTGGTGGGTGTGCTAAACTTGGCACGGAGCTTAGTCAACATGAGCTGCATCTGAATGTCCAGACGTGTTAGGGAGCTCTCAACCCCTGAGAGCCACTCCTGTACTGGCTTAGAATCTATCATGGCCAAAATATTCTGTCAAGGTTAAGGTTTTTGGATTCTTAATAAGCCAGACACAGGAGTCTGAAAACTGTTTTTATTAATTTGGTTGCTGCTGGAGGAATCAGGATCAGCCGCATTAACAGGTTCTCACAGGCTGGAAGGAGAGAATCACCTGACAGAATGGCAGCAATGGCGTCACAGGTCCTGATGCAGAGCAGCTGCAGAGAAAAGCTTCAACAATGTGGTTCGAGGGGCAAATCCAATAACGGGGTCCGGTGGTCAGCACAGGGTCATGAACAGGAAGACAGAGGTCCAATTCAAAATCCAAAAACATAATCCGTGAAGCGTGGTCTTAGTAGGGGAGGCAGTGTACGTTACCGTGGTCAGAGTCAGACAAATCCAAGAGAGTCAGGCAAGGCGAGGAGTCAAAAAACAGGTGAGGGGTCAAGGCAAGACAACAAGGCATGAGATAAGAAACTATGATGGCTTCAAAATCAGGGACCATATGGTTTAATAATTCAGCACTGGTGGAAAGGGAGAATGGAACTCATAAAGGGTGCAGAGCAAGTGAACTAGATGAGCTGAACAAGTCAATGGAATCAGGGCTGATTGCTGTGAGAAACAAGGGAGGCGTGGCTTGGAAGGGGTAGACTTGAGCTGGAGATGGGTGATAGTCATCACAAAGCAGGGAAACAAACAGTGGCATGAGGGGCAGAAACTATGGCAGGTGACATGGGCAGAAGAACAAAGAGCATGAAGGCAGGATGGGCAGAAACATGGCATGAGGAGCAGTGATGTGAGTAGATGAGGGGGTCAGCAGGGGGCTGCTGACCATTACAGAAAAGGCTATTTACCAGTATGTATAATCCAGCTTGGTCGAGTTTTGTGCAAAAAATACTCATCAACCTCCATAAGAGGTACCAAGCTTGTTAATAAATGTATAATATGAAAATTACTAAATATTTTTGATTTATTTATAGAGCAATATAACCACAACTCATTTTTACTTTTTTGTAATAAGAGACTGTGAAATGAGGTCAAAACGTATTTTTAGAACAGCAAAATAAAACACTACCAAGAAACAAGAATCTCAAAGCTGTGCAGTATTTTAGTACAGTATTTCTTCAATGTTATCACCACTGTAAGCATGCACTTCCAGTAAAATATTATAAATGTTTATCTAAAAATGTTTATCTAAAAAAGCTAAATCTGGTCCTCTGGACATTCAACAAAAAAACAAAAAAACAAAAACAAAAACAAAAAAATTGTAGAAACGTTTCGTCTTTCGTCCGAAAGACTTCCTCAGTCTGAGTTGCTGTATTCAGCTCAGTCTTATAAATAGCACCTTCTCATAGTGTTACACAACCAGCTCTTTGCATGCAGGTAAATGTTGTAAATAAACACACATTTTCATACATATGTTAGTGAGAAATCAAATACCTTGAACTCTGTTGGAACGATTAGTTTAGGCGTGTCTAAACCAATCAAGATATCCAGACCAACAAAGGCCATGATTGACATGAAGATGGCAAAATCACTGATTAGCTTCCTCATCTACGGGCTCAACAAACACACACCAAGGCAAACGGAGGACAAACACGTGTAAATCAGGAAAACAGGAAAAAGAAAATTAGAAAAAAATACACTTTGTAAAATAATATTACATAGATAAATCTGTATCTCATTAAAAATGTAAACAATTGAGTATAAGTGTGAAATGACTATTTGGGAAAGAGCTCCAATCAGCTGTGACACAAACAGAAGGATTGGTGAAAGATGAATTGCTTGGCAAACAATGGACCTTTATCTCTGTGGGCACGTGCAGTTTGGGGGTGTCCAGCTGGAGAAGGAAGTCAATTCCACAGAAGACCAGGATAGAGATGATGATGGCAAAATCACTGATCAGACTACGGGACTAGAGTGGAATCAGGAAAACACAACAGGAGAACATGGAAGACATCATGCTGGTTTGTAAAAGAAAGTTCAAGGAATCGAGTTTGAATTTGAGGAAGGACGATCTAAACTCTGAATTGTGTTTTGTTGCTTTAGAGGTAAAAATTGGGAATAATTTTACATTTTATGTCGTTTAAACACTCTAAGAAGATTTTTGATCTGTTTTTCTTGTTTCATGAAACCTGGACATGTTTTGTAAACAAAAACAGCAGGTCACATGTTAAAGTAGCTACATTTTTTTATCAGATTGTTGCATAAAAATTGTAAAATTTGCTTTCAGAATATCATGGCTATGTCAAATATGAATAAATTGTTTCAAATAATTTGTGGTAACATCAATAAAACAAAAAGTATT
>JBBPBX010087506.1:0-14686 GCA_038048925.1 Garcialebias charrua
GCTTGAGTGGTTTGGTGCTTCACATGCCCTCTCATCAGCAGATCTTCTTCCCTTTGCCAGCCATGATCTTACGTAACTGTGTGGATTGAACTGCTCTAATGGTGGCCCATTGCATTTCAGAAAAATCAGGTTTGAAAGCCTGCTTATGGCAATGGAGTTCCTTTTAGCAGAAAGAATGTCATTCATGCCACTGAAGGCTCGCTCACATTCACTGGTAGACACAGCAATAGTGTTGACAGCTTGAAGAAGGGGCTTCAGGCCTGCTGGTGTTGTTGATCCCCTTTGCTCTTTGTATTCCCGAAATGCATGAATACTCCCTCTTCTGTCTACTTTCAGCCTGTCACACAAGTGGAGCACCTCTGCATCACCATACTGTATGTCCAGCTTTCCCTCAGGCCATTTGTTTGGCTGAAGAACCATCAAATCATTCATCAGCTGATTTTCACCTCCATGCAATGAGCTTTGTGTGCTGACATGTGAGGAGGTTGATGGAGTCATCCTAGATTTTATATTTTCTGCTAAGCTGCGAAAGAACTGCCCTGCATTGATCTTGACAATTCTCTCATTTTCATGAAGTGCTACATTCTTGAATGACTTTTCTTTCTGAGCTTGAAGAACAGCCTCCATGTATGGGCCTGGTGATGATACCATGGATTCAAACACTCGAGTCTCTCTGACCAACAGCTTCTCTGCTTCAGGCAGTGTCATGTCTCTTTTTTGGAGCATTCTTGACAGATCACTGAGCTCTGTGAGGGCATCATACATGACACTGAGATTCAAAACAAAGGAGACAGAAGTGAGAACATCATGGAGTCCCTTGTATTTTGCTCTCTCTGTTGAATCCCTGCTCACATCATTAGCTGCAGTACAAAAGTGCACCTGGAGCACTTTGTAGTTCTCCCAAACCGCTTTTACGGTTCTTTCACTTGAAGCTACCCAGCGGACACTGAGGACACGCCCTATGACAAGGAGACGCTGGCCAACACTCTGTGCACAGTGAAATAACTCTCTCTGGTTTTTGGGTGAGGCATGATATAGACTGTACAGCTTGTCAAAAAAGATTTTGAAATGGTTAAGTCCACTGACCTCCTTTAGGACATCTCCAACTGCCAATTCCAGGCGATGGTTTGAGCAGTGCCACACAAACAGGTCTGGAAATTTTGAACAAAGCTGTGTAGCAACTCCTGCTCTTCTGCCCAGCATCACGGAAGCTCCATCACATGCAAAGGCCACCAAGCACTTGCCCAGAAACTGATCATCAAAGCCATGTTTGTGAAGGCATTTCAGCAGTGTCTTTGTGATATCATCTGCTGTGGTCCCATCCAACTCCAGCAGCTCAAAAAATATTGTATCTGGCTCTTTGTTAGCAATAGCAGCCCTTACACAGACCACCAACACAGACTTGCCACTAATTGTGGTGGACTCATCAATAAGTACACAGAGTTTTCTGCTGTTTTTGATTATGTCATCAACTATTTTCTCTTTCATGTTTGTTGAAACATGGTCAATTATTTCAGCACGTGTTATTTGAATGTAAAACTCTGCCCATGCTCACACCGTTTAACTGTTGCAGTTTTACATCAATTTGCATATCAGTAAAAGGACGTCCATGCTTACCAATTTTGTAAGCTGTCCTAAATACTCTGGAGGTTGTGTCATATTCAGCCTTGTGCATATCTTGAATTTGTTTTTGTATTTCACTGTCTGATGCCATTTTTTCAATCTCAACAGCTTTTTGGTGGGATCTTGAATCTCTGTGTTCTTTGATTTTCTTTCGCAATGAACGTAGTTGTTTCTCTTTGTCTGCTCCATATGAACTGATTAAACACGCACTCCATTCACTTGACATCCTGAGTCCTTGCTCTGTCTGAGCACCCAGTGAGCCAACTTTACAACAGACCTTGCAGCCAAGCTTACCTTCTTTGGATATTAGCCAGTTGTTCTGTGAGCAAAAATAATGCACTTGCTCCTTTGACCAACAGTCCGGCCACTGGTCATTTTGTTGTATCTTATTTACATCTCTTTCGGCGGCAAAATCGACAGTAACAGGCGTTACTGGCGTTAACTCTGCTCCATCTCGTGTCCTCTTGGAACCCCTTTGCAGCCAGCTCAACATCACTTGTTTTCTTCCGCTTTTCCTCTCACGTAAGATGCCTACTTGAATGTACCGGTACTTCTTCTTCTTCTTCTGTGAGGTTTTACGGCAGCTTACAACCTTCCGGTGTATTACCGCCATCTAGAGGTTCCATCCCTAATACACTTGAATGTACGGCAAGCAATTTGCGCCAAAAACAATAGGCTTTTTCTTTTTTTTCAAGTGGAGAAGATGAAAATAAGTTCCGGAACGTACCTTACCCTAAAAAAAAGTCCCGGTACTGTCAGGGTTAAATTTTAGAAGTGCCGGAACTGGGTACCGGTGAGTTCCGGCCCACTTAAAGCACTGCCTCTACTTGATTAACAAACCCTATTGTATCAAGCTTTCACCACACACAACTCTAGCAAACACTAGAGCTGTGACAAGAGCACCCTTGCTCTACATTAAACAATACCAAACTTCAAGAACTTTTGCTCAAAACACAAAGTGGTCAGAGTGGGTGGAGAACACTGGAACACACACACATTCAGCTCTACAGCTCCTTCAGCTCATACAGGCTCAGTGTTGAACTGAGCCTTGAAAACCAAACTTGATTCTAACATAAGAGTCCTTCGTGTCCAGATATGTGAGAGCTGTGTGGAGGGCAGAGGAGATGGCATCGTCGGTTGAGCGATTAGGTCGGTATGCAAATTGGAAGGGATCCAGGGAGGCAGGGAGGACAGATGTGATGCTTTTCATGACTAGCCGTTCAAAGCACTTCATCAGGATGGGGGTGAGTGCTACTGGGCGATAGTCATTGAGGCATGCGGGCGTTGCCTTCTTTGGGACAGGGATGATGGTGGTGGCTTTGAAACAGGTGGGGACGATGGCCTGGCTCAGTGAGATGTTAAAGATGTCCGTGAAGACCGCTGCGAGTTCCCCTGCACAGTCCTTCAGCACACGACCAGGTATGTTGTCAGGACCAGAGGCCTTCCGGGCGTTAATCTTGATAAATGATCGCCTTACGCTGTCTGAGGACAGCGCCAGCACCTGGCCATCAGGAGAGGGGGGGAGTTTATGTGCAGGTGTGCTGTTACTTGCCTCAAACCGAGCAAAGAACTCATTCAGTTCATTCAGCGTAGAGGTTGAGCTGTCACAGGTCTGGGGGGGTGGTTTGTAGTTTGTGATGGTCTGTATTCCCTGCCACAGACTGCGTGTATCCTTGCTGTCCTTGAAACGGTGAGCTATTTTCCTGGAATACTGCTCCTTGGCCTTTCTGATGCCCAGATCCAGGTTCTTTCTGGCTGCCCTCAGGCCCACCTGATCTCCCGCTTTGAAGGCAGCATTCCTGGCTCTCAGGAGTCTGTAAACCTCAGCTGTCAGCCATGGCTTCTGATTAGCCCGAACAGTGATGGTCTTGAGGTTAGTTACATCATCAATGCACTTGGTGATGTATGAACATACAGTGTCTGAGTACTCCTGGAGACATAAGTTGTTGTTTGTGGTAGCAGCTTCTTTGAACATACCCCAATCTGTGGTGTCAAAACAGTCCTGGAGTGCCTCTGAAGACCCCTCTGGCCACACTCGTATCTGCTTGCGGACTGGTTTTGTGACTTTCACCAGTGGCCTGTATGCTGGCTTTAGCATAACACAGATATGGTCAGAAGCACCAATGTGGGGGAGGGGGAGGGCTCTGTAGGCATTTTTCATGGTGGTGTAAACTTGGTCCAGTGTATTGTTTCCTCTTGGCGGAGCTGAGCTTATTTGATAGAGACGTTCCACACAAAGTGGACCCATGTCGCCCAGTTTTTTTCTCGGTCTCATAAGAGGGAAGTCGACAGACCGTGCTGAACGACTGTGTGACCCCTTTATTGACCCTGGTTTCATAAAAAGGTGGTGTTTTTGTCCTGATTCGTGAAACAGGACACTTTTCACCTTTTGGGTTTTTATTGTTTGAAAACAATACTGTAATTGCTCTTTATTACACACACGGAAAAAAGTGTTTTGTGCATTGAACAAACATGACCAGTCAGTCTGGGCCTTTTTGCCGCAGTCTGTGGTAAAAAACAGTCGGCTCTTCTTTTTCCTCTGGGGTGAAGATGCCTGGATTGTGTCAGAGGCAGCTGAGAAGTTAGGCTACCTTCTGCTTCCTGTCCCTGCTCGTGGACGACGTCCTAGACTGTCCAGTCTGTCCAGCTTGCCTGGGGACAAACCTGTTCTTGGACCAGGCCTGACCCTGTGGTACGCGGCTGCGTGGCTCTGAGGTGGACGGAGCACTTTGCTCGCTGGAGTCCAGGTTTTGCCTCTTCAGAGCAGGTCTGCGAGGAAGCGAATGCTGTCTCTGTGGCGCGTTCCTGTGCCCACTGGAGTCCCTCTGGTGTGAGAATTGCTTTCTGGGCAAACCTTCACGCAGGGCTTCCTTCTGCTTGCGTTTCTGGTCACAGCGGTGCTGAATTTTCTCCAGGGCGCCTCCAAACAATCCTGAGGGCTCCACAGCTTGGTGGAGGAACGCGGAGCATTGGCTCTTGGGCAGCTCTGTCAAAGTGAGCCATTGATGCCTCTGTGCCACCACCAACTCAGCCATGGCCATACCCTGTGCGATAGCTGCTGCACACATCAGGCGGAGGATGAAGTCAGCTGTCCTGCATGTTTCCTCCAGCGCGTCGGCCGCCTGCTTCTTGGAAGTCGACTGCTGGTGCTCCTGCAGCTTCTCGGCCTGATAGGCCTGGAGCATGGATGCCATGTTGAGGGCACGTGCGGCAAGGCCCTGGGCCCGGTAGCTCTTCTCCTGCTGGAGCGCTGTCGTGCGCCATTGTTTGCTCGGGAGCGTCGGTTTTGAGCTGGACGTTTTTGGCGCCAAATACGCTGCCAGAGTCTTGTCCATCGGCGGCATGCGGGCCAGGCCCGCCGCCTCCATGTTGTCGACGTCCAGGAACTGGGCTAAAGGCAAGGAGAGTGGAGCCTTCGGGGCCGCCCATGAGCGGGTCAGCTCGGTCAAAAAGTCCGGGAACAAAGGCATCTTGTGTCTCGCCGGAACCTGCTGCCTTCCCAGAAAGTAGCTGCCAAACAGTCTGGTTTGTTGTTGACGAGGTGGAGGTTCAGGCCAGCTCACCTTCAGCGTCTCAGCTGCCCTGCGGCACAGTTCGAGCAGGGCCGTGGAGGAGCCATCCGCTTCGCCTTAAGCTGGGGTAGCTCCCTGGGAGAAGTCCACGGAGTCCCCGTTGTCTCCCTGTTCTTCGTCCACGTCCGACATGTCGCACGAGGCCGCAAGGGAACCTTCGTCTGACTGAAGGAACTCACGTGAGTCGAAGTGATGCCGGGCCGAGCTGTCCCCCATCTCCTCGTCGAGGTCTGTTCTGCTCCCCCAGGACCGGGCCGAGGTCCCCTCCATCGCGTCGGCCTCAAGCTCAGCTGAGGGCCTGAGCGGTTCGGGTGGGAGCAGGTTCTTCGTCGCGCCTGCCTTCTTCATCGTCTTGGCCATGAGCTCCATGCGCCTCTCCCTCACAGCGAGGTGGAGCTGGCTGCAGTGTGTGCACGTGTCTGGGTTAGTTAGGGCAGCCTTTGCGTGAACCATACCCAGGCACACGGGGCAGGCCTCGTGGGTGTCCGAAGCGGCGATGACGAATCTGCAGTCGTTCGGGCAGGGCCGTGACCCGGGGCTAGCCGGTCCTGTAGCCTTGCCCGAGTGCTTGGTCTTCCTTTTTGCCTTCTCGGGAGCCATTCTTGGTGGTGGAAGGCGTCAAATGTAAGTCGAGCTGTTCAACGAAGGCGCCTCTGTTAGACAGAGCTAAGTCGTTAGATGAAGCTAACAACGAGAGCGCGCGGCAAAGTATTTTTTTTTTATTTAATTTTTTTTTTTTTTTAGGTACAGTAGTTTTATTTAACAACACAACAAAACAAGTACAAACAAGTATGGCAATTTACAGTAGTTCGAATATACATAGAAGGCATATTAGAGGCAGACTTAAAAATGAGAACATAAGGGCAGATTAATATAAAATGAAAATAAATAAAATAAAAGTCAAAGTCAACTTTATTGTCAGATCTGCAATATGTACTGTACAGGACATACACAGGACCGAAATTGCGTTTCTCTCAGTCCCTCGGTGCAACAGTAAACATCTAAACATTGAAACACTGAAACATATAATAATAGACATAAGCATAAAATAGTAAAACTAACACTGTCCTGAGTTTTTTGCATAGTGGTATAAGAGTATGAAAATTTACACCAACTCTAAAACTAAAACATTAAACATTTAATGAACATAATACTGTCCTGAGTTTTTGCATACTAGTATAAAAAAGAGTATAAAAAGTATAACTAAAATAAACTAAAGGTTTCTAGCATTGACATTTGCAAAGTGGCAAAGCCACTATATTATAATATATATATATATATATTATAATATATATAATAATTATAAATATTATAATAAATATTATATAAATATTATAAATATTATATAATATTACTATATTATAATATATATAATAATTAAATACAAGAGGATAATGATTTAGAATCAACATGTATTGGTGGGCAGTTCCGTCAATATTTCAGTTAGGTATTCATATGTTTCAATGGATTTCAGAGATTTTAAATATAATTGGAATTCAGATAAAAATATGTTAAAGATTGGGGATGATTTTAGCACTCTTTGTTTATGAATAAAGAATTTCGCCAAACAGAATATCACATTACAAGAGAGTTCCATTTTTTTGTTTTTCAGTAAAACTCCAAATGTTATCATATCTCTAGAAATAGATTCAGGAAGTATAATTTTGGGTTTGATCCATCTTTCTAAGCAATTCCAAAAGATTTTGGTTTGATTGCATTCATAAAAAATATGGTCTGTTGTTTCTATATCTTTTTCACAGAATGAACATTTATTATCATCAATGTTAAAACGATTTCTTAGTAGCTCTTTGGAGGGGTAAATTGCATTTAAAATTTTAAAATGTGTTTCTTTAGCTTTCGGTTGTATGGGAAGTGTTAAATATAAAGTTCTCAACCTTTCAATAGATTTTCTTTCAAATTTGCAGAGTACGTTATTTTTATTTATTTCCCCAGGGAATAGAGATTCATTTAGACAGTTCCTAATTGTGCAGTTATTGATTTTTTTTTGTCAGTGAATAAAACTCAATTATTAAATAGAGTGGGTAATTGTCGGGTTATAGGATGATATTCCATTATATTTTGAGTCTGATTAATAAATTGTTTTGGCAATGCTTTAAATAGTCTGGTGAATTCAGGTTTTGGGGGCGCGCGGCAAAGTATCAGGAGCTAGCAAGCCGTGAACAGCGGTTCTTCTGGTACTTAGTTAGCCAACTAAGCAGTTCGCGGGACGGTGCTCTCTCGTGATGCCTTGGGTAGGGAGCGTGCTCGCCTCCGGTCAGGCAGTTTAGCCATAGAGAAGAAGAATCCCACGAAGAGTTCAGCTTCAAGCGAATGGTGAAGTGCGCAAAAGAGGCCGAACGTGAGGCGTACTCCGTCTATTATACCAGAGGGGCTTGGCCTCTGGAGACGTAGACGCCTCACTTGCCTTAAAAGGCGTGATTGTAATGCTTCAGGTGAACCGCGCGTGGCGCAATTCCCATATATAGTACTGTGTTGCACTGCCGTGACCTGACTGAAGGGGAACCTGTCTTCAAAGCAAAGAGTCCACCATAATCCACAATAACGTTTTCATCTGTGTCTGTATGTGCCTGTTAGCAAAATATGTATTTAACCACTGCAGGAATTTTTATAAAACTTGCAGAAAGTGATTATTGGATGTACCTCTACATCTAATAGAGTTTTGGAATCAACCGGATTCAAGATGGCTGCCACAGCCAACTGACCTTCAGTAATGATCTGGCGTTTTCAGTCATGGGCCCTAAACTGTGGAACGATCTTCCCATCGACATTCGACATGCCACTTCAGATCTCTCCTCCAAACACACCTGTACTCATTGGCATTTAACACAATGTGATCTGATTTGGTATTTCATTGTTGCTGATTGCGTTCATGCATTTTGCTTTTATTCCGCAACATCTAACTCAGGGTGATTTGATTTAGTGTTCTCATTGTTTCTAACTGTGTTTGGTGTTTTGATGCATTTATTCCTGATGCTGTAATTATATCGTGTTATTTTCATTTGATGCTGTGATCTTTTTTGTTATACGTTATATAAATAAATTTGACTTGACTGACTTTAATACCAAAATGGCTACAGCTGAGTCAGGTTTACAGAAATTAAGCTTAAATTTGATGTGGCAATAGCGGAGTCGTTCAAAACACATTCTGAGGGTGAGATTGTGCATAACTTTATTTTTGAGGTTTGTGAAAGTGTGAGATATGCATTCCTTTAAGTTTAAGGGATGCGTGGGAATTTTTTAACGCTGCAGTCCTTTTGGAAGGATGTTTATAGTTTTTCAAAATGCTATTTTTTGTCTTTACAAAAATGTAGAATATGTACAGGTGAAAAATTGTCCTCAGTGTGTTTCAAAAATGCTTTTGCATTTACTGTTTTTGTAATAACATGCTCTTGTAGTGTTTTTGCATTTAAAAAAAAAACTTGAATTGCATCATGTGTTTGTCACTACTCAGTATATCCTCCAATATTCATCCATCCATCCATCCATCTTCTTCCGCTTATCCGGGGTCGGGTCGCGGGGGTAGCAGCCTAAGTAGGGAGGCCCAGACTTCCCTCACCCCAGCCACTAGGAGCAGCTCCTCCGGGGGAATCCCAAGGCGTTCCCAGGCCAGCCGAGAAACAGTCCCTCCAGCGCGTCCTGGGTCTTCCTCTGGGTCTCCTCCCGGGTCTTCCTCTGGGTCTCCTCCTCCAATATTTATTTTTTAAAATATTTTTTGCATTTTCGGGCGCTAGTGGCCTTTATTAGAGAGGGAGAGGGCGAAGCGGGTATAGAGGGGGGAGACACCACAGAAAATGAGCTCGTTGGGTCTGGGACGCGAACCCGCTACGCCTGTGGAGAGGCTCAGCCTCCAGCATATGTGCCGCCCGCTTTATCCACTGCACCAAAGCGGCGGCACATATCTTCCAATATTTAATGACAGTGTTACAGTAATATTTGCATCATGCAATAAATTAGTAGACACATGCCTTTGTAAGGTATGGCATTAACTTCCTAATTTTGTCTTTTATAAACGTAATTTGTACAGTGTACATACATTATAGACGGTAATAGCATTACTGGTAAATTAAAATATTCTTCCTAGTTTTATTATACTTTTTTTGGGGAAAATGTATTCATTTAATTAAAAAACATGACAATTATACATACAATGCAATCAAAAAAATGTAAATAAAATGAAAGGTGGCAGAAGAAGAACTAGTCTTATGAAAACTGCCCCTTTTTACTTAATTCTAATGTAAATCAAATTATATATAAAAAATGTAATTCACAAAGACAATAACAATCTAGCTAAATTAAAAACAAAAACTCAAACATCTTAATCAAATCAGACAACAAATTAAGTAGATATATATTAAAGGTTCAGTCTGCAGTTTCTGTAGAACTGCAGCACTTAGAAAAAATTTCAACAAGCAAAGCATTCTGATCCCTCCCCCTCAGAGCCATATATGGCTCTGCCCCCTTGTGGTCTGTTAAAATTCAAATTCAAGCTCTGTTTTTATTGGCTGATTCAAATTCAAGCTCGGTTTTTATTGGCTGGTTACAAACTTTGTTTTTATTGGCTGGAAAATGGCGGGTCACTTTTTCTTTTTAGAAATGCTTATTTACCACCTGGAGAAGCAAGGGGACAATATTTTTTTTAAGTTTTTTTCAGAGATTACCTCTCTAACATCAATCTAGTGACAGAGTGAAGAAATATGTTAAAAATATATTGTTAGAAAAGTTACATATAGCAGCTTTAACGATTTCCATATTCTTCCAAGAAACTCGTCTTTATCAATCTCTTAAATGTATACAGTGATCTGGCATTTTTAACGGTATCTTCCAAACCATTCCACAATCCTATTCCCTGAATTATTGTGGATCGTTCCTTCAAACTACTACTAAAACAAGGCTTCACAAACATCTCAATTCCTTTAAGAAAATATACACTCTCTTTTAACAAAATTCGTTTGAATATTGACAGGCAACATGCCTTTATGTGCCTTATACATAAGCAACAAAATGTTATAATTAACCAAATCATAGAACTTCAAAGTTTTCAGTTGATAAAATAAAGTAATCGACAAGAGTTTTTTTCATAATAATTCGTACAGCTCTTTTCTGTAAAATGAACAAAGGATTAGTTATAGTTTTACACGCTTTACCCCAGACTTCAATACAGTAAACCAAATAAGGAACAACTATTGCATTATACAACATAAACATTGCTTTATCAGTGAATAACTCTTACTTTAATAATAATAATAATGAATTTAATTTATAATGCACTTTTCATTAAAATCTCAAAGTGCTACAAAGTGCAACAGAATTAAATGTCAATAAAACAAGTAATAAAACAAGTAAAATCAATAACAGTATCAACTAAGATATAGAATCATGAGGAGGCAGAGCTTGGTTGAAAAGAAAGGTCTTCAAGCCGCTCTTAAAGTCAACCAGTGACTGTGGGGCTCTCAGGCAGTCAGGAAGAGAGTTCCACAGGCGGGGGGCAGCCACACTGAAAGCCCGGTCTCCCATGGTCCTTAATTTGGTTCTCGGAATGTGAAGGAGATTACTGTTCTGTGACCGCAGAGACCGGGTGGATGAATATGGAACAAGAATGTCCTTTATCTGGTGAAGTTCCGTGTAAGCATTGGTGTGTAATGAGAGAAGTTTTGTACTGAATTCTGTAGGCGACAGGAAGCCAATGAAGGTTATGGAGATTGGGTGTAATATGTTCAAATTTACGAACTCTCAACAAAATCCTTGCTGCACTGTTTTGAATACAGTATACTGAAGCTTCTGAAGGTATTTGCCAGGGATTCCAATAAACAGGGAGTTGCAGTAGTCGAGCCTGGAGGAGACAAAAGCATGGACGAGCTTCTCAGCATCGGAAACTTTATACAGAAGAACTGCTATCCATCTAGATATTTTTGTTCTCAAATTGTTTATGTGAGGTCTCCATGTTAATTTCTCATCAATAATAACACCCAGAAATTTCACCTCCCTAACTCTACAAATTTCAGTTCCATCTACCAAAAATGGAGCATGAACATCTGTTTTTCTGTTGCTGTGTATCATGTAATAAGTTTTATCCAGATTTAATGATAACTTATTTAGACGAAACCAATTTTGGATTTTCACAAATTCTGACTGTATTAACTCCAGCATTTGTTCTGTATCATCACTCTTACAAATAAATGTTGTCATCTGCGAATAAAATACATCTAAAAAAGTCTGACACATTACACATACAAATTAAATAACCTGGGTCCAAGTACTGAGCCCTGAGGCACTCCACATGTGATATTACTAAATTTGGATCTTATGTCATGAATTTGAACAAATTGTTTTCGATCTTCCAAATAACTATTTAATGCTCTCCCACTAATACCATATTTATATAGTTTATCAAGAAGAATTCCATGATCTATAGTGTCAAATGCCTTCCTTAAATCAACATAAATACTAATAACTCTTCTTTTGATCAACTGCATTTGTTATTTGTTCCGCCAGTTCAACATTTTATTTATCCTGTCATGCATTCTATATGCTAATTCTGTATTTCATCTACACTCTTCAGAGCAAAATGTTTTCATGTTTCATGTGTATATACTGTATATACTATCTCTTATAAAATGAGGGCCATATACATACATCAGTGTGTCGGAGTATGTTGTGAAAAGCCATCTGCTTTGAAGCTGCTGAATTATTAATGACCGGAGCAGCTGCCTGCGGTTTACCAGACCCAAGTAATCAACTCCGATGTGGAAGCGGGGACTTAAAATCAAATTTAACCACGATGAAAAACAAATTCCGTTTTTAAATATACTTCACGATCTTAATAAAATTATTTTAATCGTGTGTTTTGCATTTTGCTTCAAATCGTAGCGCGAAAAGCCCCGCAACGAACCGAATTGTTTTTCTGCTATCGATTGGTTGCGCCTCGGCAGAGACGCGAGACTCCCATTGATTGATCTCCCCGCTCCACTCCCCGCTGACCAGAGAAAACACCCGATAGCGAACGCGAGAGAGGGGATTTAAATGAGACAAATACCGTCCGCTTCACTTGACGGACGAGGTGGCTGTCTGCTGGTTCTCATGCGGGTTGAGCTGCTCTGTCAAAGAGCCAATTTAACACCGACTCAGCGCGACGCCAGGTTGTAATGGTGGCTTGTTTGTTGTCCCCTGTAGAGCTCGGCGCTTCCTGTTAGCTTATTCGCCGGAGAAAAGAAAAATCGGCATTGTGTTAATTAAGCGGGTTTAACTAGTCCAAGCTAGTCATTCCAGTGAAATTATTATTTTCAAACGGTTTTATGTTAAGTTTTGTTTTATAACCAGTATCCGGGTACCTGGATTCCTGTATGCTAACGCTACAGCTAGCCGTCTTCTCCTTGCTTGTGTTGACGGATCGAAGTGTTTAATTTTGTTTATTTAAAGGCGACGATAGGCTTGCGTTTCATGTAGGCCTCCACAACTCGACCAGAAATCATATTTGTGCCTATTTAAAGCACTTTATTTAGCTGCCGGGGGGAAGCCTGACAGCTTTCACTGTGATTATTAGACAAAAGGGAAGTGGACGCTTCTCACTAAAGAGGGAAAAAAAATCGTGTTTATCTTTATGCAACTGTTGCGTTTTTAAACACCTGTTTAGGATTATTATTGTGAAAAATACTACTTACAAATAGTATTTTTGTTGAGCGGATCTGATATTGTGCTCTCCTAAAAAAAAAACGCAGCTGCTTCCACGTTTTAATTAATTAATTAAACACCTCCGTTTAAATGAAAGCGACCGAGCAGCATCAGAAATAAGCAGAGAGCTTCAGGCGGCCACCTCTCTTCACCCACCACCGACTCTCCGGCCATGGACCCCCCAAGAACCCGGTCTCGGTCTCGGTCTGGCTTCTACCACTTCGCCCTGAACGGAGCAGGAGGAGGCAGCGCTGTCGGTAACGGGAGCCTGATGAGCTCCAGCGGAGGAGGAGGTGGAGGAGGTCTGAGTTACCCTCCGCAGAGCAACACCGGCTGGGCGCCACACCACGGAGGACGGTACTACCCGGAGAGCCAGCAGCCTCCGCAGCAGCACGGCCAGGGGAGCTACCTGCCCCCCGCGGGGGCGCAGCGCCACGCGGCTCACAGGCACCCCGGGGCTGGTAAGATGGCTTTAAAGTAAACATGGGCCTGCAGCCCCATGCATCATATAGGCCGGCGCAGAGCTCCGCGTTTGAGCATGCGCGGCGCCCCGCTGTGTGAGCGCCGTGAGGTCGCCGTTGCACAAGCCCTTTGAACGTTCACGCGAGCGCGCCAAGCTCCAATTTTACGAGCGCCTACGCGAAGCGCGGTGTCTGACCAATCAGCTGCATGCGGAGGGGGACTGAACTGACCCCCTCCGCTCACAGAGAACGTGAGAAGAAAGCAGAGCTCTGTTGGAGCACACACGCTGCTCACGCTGTGCTCTGCTGTGAACCCCCCACGCGCAGCGCGCGCGCGTGGCGCGGGACTCGGTCCAGCGCAGAGCTCTGCACCGGGCTTAACACACGCACGGATAGAGAGGATGCATCCCCTGAGGGATGCAGGCAGCACCACTTGCAGCTTATCAGGCTTCCTCAGCCAGCTGATGCACAGAAGGCCAGATGTTGGTTGAGATGAACATGGAAGCTCTGCTCATAAAGTAAAACAGATTTATAAATACCCTTTTATCAGACCTTGGCTTTGGGTCTTAATGTTGTGTGCTGTGCAAGTCAAAAATCACAAATTATTAAGTGACGAATAAAGAGTGTTTTATTGAAACTAACCTATTTTTTCTTAATGGAATGGATATTATTTTTCATGCCAGAGGGTTAAACTAAGATCACGTTAAAGTAATTTTTATTGTCATTTCCATCACATGTGGTACATGAGGTGGAACAAAATTATGTACAGGTAGTCCTCGACTTACGACAGTCTCGAGTTACGACGTTTAGCGGTTAAGGGCGAGATACACTCGAGCGTCCTCACGATACGCCTATACGCAGCGTACGTACGCTGTGGCAAAAGCGTAGCCCCGCGTAGCCCCTCAGGGCAAGTACGCGCAAAAGTATTTTTTTACTACGCATACGCGATGCGCATACGCGATGCGCGGTGTCTGACCTAAACTTCCCCGGCGCCGGACTGTTTTGTATGTTACACAAATTAAATAAATTCCTCTTTTTTATCGCTGATCGGGCCTTTTCTTTTGTTTTTTTGCCTAAAGTCAAGTAACCGCTTCTTCCTCCGTTCACTCGATGAATGAAATGAATGAATTCAGGTCCTACCTGGGTGCGCGATGTTTTATATATTCCCTGGTGGGCTGTGTGCTGCAGGAAAAGCACTCCCTGTTATTATTTTTATTTCTGAGAGAACTTTTTATAACATATATAGTAGAAACACCGCATCAGAACACCGCAGCGGTCTTCAGCGAGCTGCTCATGATAGGTTTCACTTTGAGCTGACTGAAATCTGTCAATCATTTCAGT